>CM042327.1:28175669-28323169 GCA_023566125.1 Zingel zingel
TGAACAGCTCCGGAGTAACTGGAATGGTTATATGACTTTTTTCGGGTTGAATGGTGGTCGTCTCTCTTCCCACTAGCGCCTGTGAGCGGAAAAACCACCCTTGCAACTTTCGGCCAGCGAGCCGCCGGCCTCAGCGTCAGGAAATATCGCGTGATATCAGGTCTCGCAATGTAACAACTTATAACTTCACGGCACTGCACACATAAACGCCCCCATCCAGGAACCGGCTAACAAGGTAGCGATGGAGTTTTTCACACTATCGTCATGGCTGAGAATGGCCAGGTACATTTCTTTGAGACTCTGCAGGCACTTTGTCATGTTCTCGTTGTTGATCTTGGCGTCAAAAGCCGACATGTGCTCCTCGCAGAGTTGGTGAGCGCAGTGTATGTGGAAGCGTGTGCACTTCTCAATCAGCGACACCACTAGCTTTCTGCTTCTAAAAAGAAGCAGAAAGCTAGGAAAGCATTGTTGGAGGAACAGAGAAAGAGGAACCGGTAGACTGACACAAGTAAACATAGGAGCTGCCAAATATCTATTCTGAAGCTGTAGGTGGAGGTCTATAGAGAAACCTGCCAGCAAAGAGCGAGAAAACAGCAAAGAAATGGCCAAAACTGCATAGCGCCCCTTTAAACTGGGTGTTAAGGGCAGCTGGGCTGGTACTTGTTTTTTTAACATCAGGTTTTAACGTGAATACAGCAGACATTTTTACCTTGCGGATGCCGCGGGTCCTGTTCCAGACAAAGTCATACCAGTCCCGGTAGTTGTCATGGCCCTGGTCCATGATCTGGGTCACCAGATAGTCCATGGTCATGCTGAGCACAGGCAGGGGGCGCAACTCGTGGGGCAGGGGCTCTTCCTGGTCGGCTGATGAGCGGCTGTACTCCTTGATGGCTGCAGAGTGGTCCACCTAATCAGAGGGAAAGGAGGTTTCATTTTTGTTTTGTCCCCGCTGTCTACAAAGTACCGCTCCCGCTTGCAGAAATACTTTCTCCTCATCCTTTAAAAAGGTGCTCTAAGCCAGAGGTTCTCAATAGGTGAGGCGTGTCTCCCCTGGGGGGCGCCAAAGAGTCACAGGGGAGGCGTGACACATGAAGAAAAAATAACGGTACACATCTGTACAAATCTGTATGCAGCTCTATATCGTAATTGCGTGCATTAGCTTTAAAATGCATCGTTTCCTTGTCCCACGTCAACCGAAGGCAGCATTAAGGGAGGAGACAGGACCCAGCAAAAAACGTAGGAAATATGATCCTGAGTAATTAAAGTTAGGTTTCACCTGGTCGGGGTCTGAGGCTGCACCGCTGCCGTAGTGTGTGGTCTGCAAGGATGAGTCCACTGACGTCGCACACTGTGCTCAATTGATGGTATACGTTTGGTTTATCAAAGAGCTCAGTGTGCAGGAAGATTTTTTGTTTTGCGTTCCTCTACCCGCCCGCACAACAGCTGATGAATTTTTCAAGGCCTTGAATAACTTTTACCAGGCTAATGGCCTTGACTGGGGCCGGTGTTGTGGGATATGCACTGATGGGGCAAGAGCAATGACTGGCCGTCACAGCGGTCTCGTAAAACGGGTGCAGGCAGTTGCCCCTGCAGCTATCTGGAAGCACTGCATTATCCACCTGACCCTGATTAAAAACAAATACAGATCAAGGCTGCAGGTGGAGGACGACTTGCGTTTATTTCTCTCTGCAGTGCAGCCCCGCTTCGAACACCTCTGCGCATCAAAAGCACAGCCTCACTGTTCCCACTGAACAGGGGCGAATCTAGGATCAGACCTTTAGGGGGATGAGAATGTGACACAGATACAGGGCCTTGCAAAAATGTTAAACCTGAACCACCCCCCAAATCAGTAATTTCACTGGATAACAATGGATATATGTATTTATTATTATATATACACATATATGCAAAATATTGAACATATCAAAACTATGAAAGTCCCTTTATCGACTACCAGAATCAAATGAAATCATAATGAGGTGTAAATAATAAATAAACAAATAAAAACACTTTCCATGACAGGGTTACATGTGCATAGTATTGGTGACAGCGACACGGTCTTTGTTTTTTTGCCCCCAACGTCTCCTCCCAGGCAGCGCGGCAATGGTTACGTTTAGGGTTAAGGTTAGGGTTAGCTGCCTGGAAGGCGCCGTTGGAGGCAAAAAACACCATCGAGCCAGCGACACAGGATATTAAACCTGTTTTTTTGAACCTGTAATTATTTGCACTCTGTCACTAACAGACAAGTTTGCACGTTCTAACTTGAAGCACTAAAATGATTATCATTTTTAATAAAATGGGTCTAAAATCGCCACTGTGGACGATTAAATTGAAACTCAAAGTTGTGTTGTCTTGAATGCATGAATTGGTTGGGCCATAGGGTTGATGCCGCTCTTGTAGCCCAAATGACGTGAATGGCACATGTTGTTGTTTGAATCTGAGGTTTTATGTGGCTGAAATTGTTTAAAAAATGTGATGAAAATATGTGAATCTATTCGATCTGATAACATGCCTTCAATGCAGTTGACTGTTAAATGTTATGGGTTCCGTGAACAAAGAGCATTGCCGTTCATTGATCAGAGAGCTGTTCATTGTGCTGATTTTGTTAGAGACGATGTGCATCTCCTTCAAATGAATTTGGAAATTATTTGCTGTTGCAAAGAATTGTTTATGAACGCACTTTAAAAAAAGTTGTGGAAATAAAATGTCTTCAAATACAATATAAACAAATATTTACATTTTATCAGTTATTGAAACTGATCACTGCCTGGAACACAAAAGACGGCATTTACTGCAGACGCGTGTGTGGGTTAGGGCAGACGGACGGGATTTTGGGGAAGGGGGGGCTCGGCTGTCCTTACCTACTGTAAGTGGAGGCTCACATTCACCCAATTTGAAAACCCCTGCTCTAAGCGATGTCACGTGTTTTTTAGGCTACATACATTTTTTGTCGCATACAGCAAACATCTCCTCACTATCCGCGAGCTGTCTGTCCCCTGAACACATGGTCTCTGTAGACAGCCCAGGCTCCACAAACGGCAACAAAAACAAACTGGGCCAACCTGCACCACCAGCCAATAACCGACAAGGACTTGGGGGTGGGGGTTGGGGGGTTAGTGCGCGGAAGGGAGGGGGAGGGGACGGGATGAGGAGGAGGGAGGGGCGAGCTAGCCTCCGTTTTGTTTGACAATACTTCGAACGTCAACGAGAAGTGACGTCACCCAACATCGCTTAGAGTACCTTTAAGCTACAACATATATTTATTCCATCAATGTATTAATATGCAGATGGACCAAAATAACCAATAAATGGAAGTAGATAATAAAAAAAAAGAACATTTATGTTTATCCTTCTTTACTTTGCATTCCTATGTGGAATGGGAGAAGAGCAAGTATATATTGCATTTACTCTGCTTCTTTCTCTGCCACAAGAGAGAAAGTTTGTGTCTAAAGCAAAAAAGAATACCACATATTACGTAACATCTCACAGTGCAGCCTCAGCTATAATATTCAGTCTGAATATGGAACATAAGCATTAAGGATGTTACCATCTCCGTATCCGGGAGGATCTCGAATACGCTCAGCTGTTTCCGGGTTTCCCTCATGTACCTCTCCTTCTCCGGACACATGTCAGGACACGTCCCCACAAACACCTTCGACAGGTTCAGGTCCGTCCTCTTGGGCCGACCTGTGCGGACATATCGTGCACACAGTGAGAATGTCTCTCATGTTTTTAAGCCACGTTAATTGGCTGCGGTAGACTGGTGCGAGAGGTGGCTTCACCTTGACGCAGGATCTTGTCTCTCTGCTCCAGGAGGCGGAACTTGTCCTCGGCGGTCTCAGCCACCTGGCCAACGAGGTGGAGGAGGGAGGAGGGGACCGGGCACTCAGAGCTCTGGGCCTCTGTGCTGCTCTCTCTCTGAGCTTCAGTGTCAAACTGCAGAGACTTGGCTGATGACGACTTCTTCCCCGGAGAACTGACACACCGAAAAGACGCATGTAAGACAGTCACGGCACTACGGTCATGTGTACACCTGAGGTCTGCTCTAACTGTTAGCTCATTTTAATCAGGGCTGAAAACGTTTACGGTTTACTGCAGCTTTCTCAGAAATTCAATCCATTATTGTAATTCTTCTACTGGCTTAATTTAATGATTTTAATGTCTATTTTATTATGTTTCCAAATTTTAACTATTTTTCTCTTTTTGCAATTGTCTCCTGAATATACTTTTGTTGCTTATGTTTACAATGTGTTTCTATGCTTCTGTAAATCACTTTGAGTTGCCTTGTGTATGAACTGCGCTACACAAATGAACTTGCCTTGCCTTTCATATACAGGTGCAAGTGTTACCTGCGGCTGAAGGCCATCATGCTGGGGACTGCAGAACTTCTGTGCGTAGGTTTTCTGAGTGGCGAGGAAGCAGCCTTGGACTCGGCGTCCTCCTGACTTTCTCCCTCCTCCTGTGCTGCGGCAGGTCTGCTCCCTTTGTCCCCGGGACCTAATGCACAAAAAGGCAATGTAGTCACTCACTGCAAGGAATTAAAGGGAATATGAAATAAACTGCTCAGGCCTCTTTACATCCGTAACAAAGTCCCGATTTATAGTCACTTTGTTTGTACCTCTACACAGTAATATCAATACAGCTGGGTGCTAGCAATTATTTCTGTATTAGTTGAAATGTCATAGTAATATATTGCATTTACTTTGCTTCTTTCTCTGCCACAAGAGAGAGAGTTCGTGTCTATGCAGGAGTTTGCCTTTCTTCTTTGCCTTTGCCGCTGATGCCTGAGAGTCAAGTGACAGAAAGCAAAAGAACACGAGAATAAAATACAGCAGAATACAGTATATAGGAATAATCTAATTTAATAATAAAAAGTTAATTAACAAATAAACACATCAGCATCTTTGGCCTGTCACAGAGCAGGGTTAGTGGGTTAGCTAGCTACATTTTTGGGTTATCAGTAGTGTTAAACCAAGCTCAGTTGAAATGGGAAGTGATGCCTAAGACTAAACCCGCAAGGAGTAAAAAAATAATAATTTAAAAAAAAAAAAAAAAAAAAAAAAAAAAAGGAAAAACCAAGTCCAACAACTAGCACTAAAAATCACTGCTCCACTCTGGCCATGTAAAATGGGGAAATAGCAGGTAAAAGTGTGCTGAAAAAGCTAAGATAGTTGAGGACCAGAGTGGGAGAACAGTTATCAAAGCCAGGAAACTCAAAATAGCTACAGTATAGGTGAACGTGCTTTAATGGGGTAAATAGCGTAGAGTTAACTCACATGATCATCAAAGTGTACTATGACCATGTTCTTGCCAGTCCGGCAGAAGACTCTACGGACTTTGCCAAAACGACTAAAGTGCTTCTCGATCACGTCCTTCCTGTTGTAGGCTGGAGGCACATTCATGCACCGGATGATGGTGCAGTCGGTGGGAGACATGCCGCTCAGGCTCTCCGAGCTCTCCCTGCGTACGCCACGTCTCACAGGGGTTGTGATGCCGAGGCTGGAGTCGGGGGATTTTGCAGAGTCTACAGAGGGTTGATGGGTAACAGGCAGACAACAGGATGAGTATATTCGAACAACGCAATCCACTCTTTTATTTCGTTTGAGATATGTACTTGAATTTCAGCGGGATGAAGATTTCTGTCTGGGTTTTGGGATTTTCACAGCAGAGGTTGAGGGGGAAAAAATGGATCCATGCATATTTCATGTTGCCCACCCCCAAGTTTTAAGTTTTTCTTTAATTCAAAAATATCACTAATATGTATCTACTCCTACTATTTATAAATCCTAAGATTTCTTTACTAATGTGGATGACTTGCAACTACTTTTACAGTGTGGAGTCTTTCAACACGAGAATAATTGTTTGGTGATAAAACTCACCAATATTTAAAATAAAAACCTGGTCAATAAAAAAAGTACATTTGACAATTTATTCAGACATGCAAGAGTCATTTAAGAGTGTTTTTTAGTGCAGATTTTAGAAATGCGTAAAAACACAACTTGATACAAAATGCAGGTAATACACAGTATGTATGATTTGTACATCTCACCTGACTCTTCGGCTTTTTCTAGCACATCCCTGGTCAGAACTTGCACTGTGGCTGGTGTAGTTGTAGGTAGGTCGTCACCCTGGGCTTGGAATTCTTCCCTCTCTGTCTCCTCCCACTTTGGCGCTTGTTGCGGAGTCTCCTTTGCGGCCTCTCGCCTCACTGGGTTAGAGACATCTCTACGAATGCCACTTAATGCCCTACCGAATAAGCCTACTGGTGGGCCACGGGATCTCATTAGGGGCCTCTTTGAAGGGTGTCTTGGTGAATCTGCTTCTGCTGGAACATCCTCCTCCTCCTCTCCTATGGCATGCTTCTCTGGGCCAGTGCTGGCGACTGTTGGATCGTCCTTGCGCTTGGTGCCTTTGCCAAGTCGCGAAAATATATTTGCTTCCCCTAGGCTCTCAAGGTTGCTCCCTTTCTCCTCTGTACTAGTCTCTGCTTTAGCTTTGATATCAACAACAACTGAGGGCTGACCAAAACTGGTTCCTCCAAAAAGTGGTTTTGCCTGGGGTTGGAGGGCTTTGGCTGAAAAGCTAAAAGATGATGGGGTGGTGGGCTTGGTGGTTGGTGCCTTAGGGCTGGAGCTGGAAGGAGCAGCTGGCTGAGAAAAGGTAAACTCCAGCGTGTTGGAAGAAGTGCTCCTATTGCCGGTTGTTAGTGGATTGTCCTGAGCAGAGATAGAGGGAGCTGCAGCCGGCTGTGAGAAGCTGAAGCCCAGCTGGCCAGACTGAGCCCCAGTGGACAGAGAGAAGTCAGTGGTGGTGGTGGTGGTGCTGCCCATGGTGCTGGAGCTTGTCTGGGACCCACTGCTGCCAAAAGGTGAGCTGGACATTGCAGTAGGTTGAGGGTTAGCAGGCTCAGGGCTAGCACTGAAGATGGGTTTGAACGTTACCTCATTGGCCGGCTTGAAACTGTATTTGGGTGATCCAAAGCCTCCGCTCTGGGTCGCACTCGGAGCTGTGCCAAATACACTGGTGGTGACACTGGTAGATGACGGCTGTCCAAACACAGACTGTCCAAAACCCAGTGGCTGAGGTTGCCCTAAGGCAGCGGTAGGGCCGGAATCCATCTGGGTGTTTGCAAACCCAGGGGGCTGTTGGCCAAATCCAGGGGCCTGCTGGCCAAATCCTGGACTCTGCCCAAAGACAGACGTCTGGCCAAAGACTGAACTCTGGTTCGGTCCACTAGTCTGTCCAAAAGCTGGTGCAGTGCTATTACCAAATCCTGAGCTACTCATTCCTACTGATGTCTGTCCAAATGCTGGAGCTTGGCTTATTGTTGGCAGCGAGGGGGTCTGTGCTGACGACTGTCCAAAGGCAGAGGTCTGTCCGAAGACGGTATTTCCATGAGGCGAGGGCTGATTTAAGACCGATGGCTGTCCAAACGCTGATGGTTGAAAAAAACCCATAGTTTGGGGCTGACTGCTAGAATTTTGCTGTCCAAATGACTGGAACAAACCCGTCTTCAAAGTGTTGCTTGGGGCTTGGAAAGCTCCACCTTGTGGACTGCCAAACGGATTGGATGGATTCATGGCTCAAATATTAGCGGAGGTTGGGTATCCTTGGTTATTTGTTGAAATAAATGCTTCTCATCCAGGCATTTAAGCGGCATACATCTGGAACACTGTTCCCGTCTTTCAAGTCTGTCGATGTACCACCCTATCACGTAGCTAACTAGCTAGCTAAAAGTCCACAGAACACTATGAAGACACGAAGGAATAACAGCACATAACGTTAAGCCGTTAGCATAAGCTAACACCACAAACATTGTTTACCGTAAGTTAGCTTAGCTAAATGTGTTCCATTACCCTTAAAAGTTGTTATATTGACACAACAAAAAGTCCTGAGGAAACACAGAAAAAGTATGCAACTTTGGATAACTCTCACCTTTCACAATTTGTGTTTGCTATGTTGATATTTTTTTTTTTTCAGTTCAAACATATTTTCCCACATCCGGTTCCGGTCCGACAATTTTTTAAGTCCCCGTTATGGATGTCCCCGCTACTGCCAACGTTGTGACCGATTCATTGGTCGAATAGGTTTTCAACAGGCGAGGCACCATTTTCCGTAAACGATAGAATATGTTTAATGTATGTATACTATGTTGTTATCTAGCTACACAACCCAGAGAAAGCGTACATAATCAGTTTCGGGGACCTAACGTTACATGTTGCTACTGCCGCCGGGACGTGTCACCTTGAATTCTGCCTGCCGCTCTTTGGCTAACGCAAAGCTGACCCACTCTTCTCGTACCGCCACAGAAGTAGGACACCTTCAACGTTACCTATGTCTCAGGAATTGTCAAATAACCGTTTTCTCTTTTTACGCCGATTTTTAAAATGGGAGTAGTGCTGCGGAATCTCCAAAAGGTGGTGCCTCTTCGCCGCGCCAGACTGCGCAAGGATATTGATACACTGAGGCACATACTGGGCATCCACAAATTTGACCTGGGCATCGTTTGCGTGGATAACAACAGGATTCAGCAAATTAATAACATATACAGAAAGAAAAATGTGCCAACTGATGTCCTCTCATTTCCATTCTACGAGGTAAATACGACTACTATGTCAACATATGACCGTAAGCCTGGTGCCACCTGCTCCCATGATAAAGTGTAAACTGTACTACATGCTTTCCCTTCAATAAGAAGGAGAAACACCAGGGTTGACCAAGAATTGTCTATTAGTTATTGTATGGACTTCTTGAAAACGGTCACATTTGTAATGGTACTTCAACTTATTCTTAGGACCTGAGGCCTGGTAAACTGCCTTCCCCCCTTCACAGGGATGAGCTGAACCTTGGGGACATTTTCTTGGGTGTCGAGTTTGTGATGAAGCAGTGTAAGGAGGAAGCCCTAGACCTGCATGGAACCCTCACTGTGAGTAGCTGGCTGCAGCACAGACTGCAACACTGTACACCATGTATGTAGCACCCATCAACTGGACTCTCTTAGAAATGCAGGCTGTTGATTGTTTTCACAAACGTGTGTCTCACATTCAACCGTGTTAGTTGAATTCCACCTTTTGTCATGTGTTAAACTTAAACATTTTTGATAAATCATTACAAAAATATATATTACATTTTTTTCATTCTGTAAGTACAGGTCTTAAACTTTGACTTCCACCGTCCTGTCTATGTTTGCAGTGACATTAGCTGCTCCTCTTTTGCCTCATGTTTTAGGTTGTCACTGCACATGGTATCTGTCACCTATTGGGCTACAGACATGAGACGGAGGAAGAGTGGACTGAGGTTTGTAGAGATCACATGGTGAAAGAATGTTTTTGTGCAAAACCCATTTAAAGAGTCTGTTTAACTACCGAACTACAACTACGATGTTGTGTTTTGGTTTTGTGTCCAAATGTATTTGTGACATTTCTGCCTCCAATACAGTTGAGATGAAGGGGATTTCTTTTTGCACTCAACACTGCAAATTGTAAGCTAGGACTCTGCTCTTATAACTGGTGTAGATCTGTATTTGATGGCTTGTTTCTATGCTGTTTTGGCGCTACTTAAAGTGTGTGTGGGGGGATAAATGTGTTCAAAATTTAAGTTTAAAAATGTGTTTCCAGATGCTGCAGAGGGAACACTACATTTTAAGTGAGTACAACAGACTCACAGGGAGACATCTGGAGCCACTGATGAAGAGATTCAGTCAGGACAGGTGACAATGACTGTCACCCTGCCAGCTTTACACTCTCACTATGGTGCTTGCTATTGTTTTTCACCACTTTTTTGACCAGGTGGACTACTGGTCGGACTGTATTTACTGTCTTCTCCACAATCTGCGACTACTGCTTTTAAGGACTTTAATCAGCCAGCAGACGTAGAGCGGTTTGATTGTGGATATCATCTTCAAACACTGGATGTGAGTGTTGTTAGTTTTAAACATCAAATAAAAAAAAGTCTGTGCACTTTCACTGTAATATTTTATTAAAATCTGCTTTAGGAAGAGTTGTGTATGAAGGGTAGAAAAAGCTGTTCATAGGTACTTCACAAATACATTTCACCCTCTTTACACTGCATGTGGGACAGGATGTTCAGGAAAGCACAATGGTTTCAGAAATGTAAAGTCAGTCAGTCCAAGGCTGACATAAAAAAAAAAAAAACAGGAGAACCAATTTGTGATTAACTTTTGCCTGCTTTCATAACCGGGTATACGTTGATGGTGTAACAATACTGTACTTCAAGGAGTCAGCTAATAGTAATGCACACTTCCTAAAAACCCAACCGTATATGCCTGGGTATAATTAAGAATATCATTTAGTCCATACCCATGTTTTACAATGCTATATTATAGCTTTTCTTTTGTGAGGAGTTGAAGAAATGTGGTCTGAAATGTGGTTTAATTTTTACAGTGGAAAAAGCTGTACAACCAGTGTCTAGTATTGAAACCAGTACAGGAATAAAATACTTTTGTTCCATTCTATAAGCAAGCACGCCTGATAGGAACTAGAGGAACAAGGTTAGCAGAGGTCTTAGGCATCATGTACTCTTTACTGGCCTTAAAGATGAATTTAAATACATTACACTATAGCTAGCTTCCCTGGGGGGGGGGATCTAGAATTAATGACTTATTTGCCGTGGCATAACTGGATGGGTTAAATATAAATCAACCCTCTGTTGCAATAAATAGAAAATCTGTTGGCTTTTTATAAAGGAAAATCTGTCTGACATTACGTTTGACAAACAAATTCAAAAACAACAAGATTGTGCAACTTTAAAGTAAAGCTTGTATACACATTTATAAAAAAAAGTTTTCTTGGGAGGCACAAAGTCAAAATCCCAAAAGAATAAAGTAGGCTTTAGAAAGAGAAGCTCGGTTAAAAACAGGCTTTGTCATTAGAGCTTACTGATTTTTTTTTTCCCTCCCAAATCTATAATATGGAAACAACCAGACACGCACAGTTTAGTTCATAGGTCAAGCACAAAAAGTAAAAGTAACAAAACATCCACACACTCTGACAGAAAGCAGTTTTAAATTGGCCAGTTTGTGCCAGAACATAAATATTGCACCAAATATACCCGCTAAATACAACACCCCTAACTCTAATAGCTTATACTCCAACATAGAATAGCATCTTTATTTAGTTAATATAGGAAATAAAGGGTCTGTAAAACATACAATCCATTGAGCACCAGCGGCATCTGGTGTTTGATAGTTGCTTTAAGTGAAAAGTCTGAATGAACGGCGTTAAAGAAGTATCAAGAAAGAAAAGAAAAAAACCTTTACAAAACAGTTTGATAAAAATCATAGCAAAGAAAAACTCCAGCCCCAAAAACATGGAGGCAAAATTTGATCCACTGAACATTTCTAACTGCATTTCTGGTATCTTAAAGAGTCTTGACAGTTTTGCACCTGTGTTGGCATTTCCAGGTGCAAAATTAGCAGAGCATTTAGTGATTTGTAGAGGGAACGAAGTGTCTGAAGACGACCAAAGAAGGATGGCAATCAGTAGTACTCCAGGCTGTTCAGAGGAGAGCTTCGTCTACTAGGGTTCAGCTGTGGATGTGTGTGTGGGCGGCTGTCCAGAGATGTAGCGCTCAGAGGGGCTGCAGGACATTCCTTCCAGCCTCTGAAGGCGTGCTGGCTCCAGATCTCTCCATTTCAGACAGCTGCTCAAACACATCCCTGAGGAAACACCAGATAAAAACGCGTCAGAGCCCCTTACTCATGCGATGCCCTTTGAAATGGAACACACAAACATGTACTACCTCAAAACATAGTCCAGTACGCGCGTGTGTGTTTACTAGTGCTGTGGTGTAAAACCTGCGACTCACCGAAATTACAAAATATTGTTGCATTGCAAAAGTATTTACCCCTTTGGGATCAATGCAGCCTAAATATTTTAAACAATCAATGTATCTGACACAACAGCCTCTGCAGTCTGCACTATTTCTGTACGTAACGGGTCAAAAAGGCTGGTCAGGGTGGAGCAGCTTCATTAAGAGTACAAATGCTACGCTGACATAAGACACTAAAAATTTCAAAACACCCCTCTGGGTAGTCTGCCAACCCACTTGTGCATGTAGAAGAAGATGTATCCGCTGCGGTCCCGGTCTCGCTGGACAGCTGCTTCCTGTGTGCGTGACACGTCCAGGTCGTTGTAGGTCAGCCACGACTGCTTCTTCATGTCATACACGTCACTGATGTAATGGCCTAGGGGGGGAAATAAAGAATGTTTATTTGTGGACACTCGAGTGAGAACAGATAGAACAGTGCCATGGTGTCCCCAAAGCCCAGTTCAGACCAACGACTGGTGATGAGACAAAACCGATATAGAACGTTTCTGCGGTCTGAACTGGCACATTTTGGCTCGACTCAAGCCAGCGGATTGTGTCCCCTGCGACTCCACTTGTCAAGTCGCCAGTGGCTGCTTTTAGAATGCATGGCATGTCACCTGTTAGAAGAGCCAATCAGCTCTTAGCGAAGGAGAGAGACAGAGCGAGAGAGAATGAGAATCTTATTTTCCATTTCATCACTACTAGAAATGTAACTATACCAAGTATCTCACAATCATATTTGAAGACGCTACAAATTATATGCGGCTACAAAAATAGCCTGAACAGTCTTAAAGGAACACACCGACAGAGTTAGATAAGTCCAAACATACCCTTCTCATCTCCGTGCGTGTCGTAACTGGGGGATACGGTGAATAAGACAAAGTCCCAATAAATCGGCGTGTTCCTTTAAGTACAGTCGTTGCTATGGAGATGATACACCACCTCATCTAGTCGTAATTGGTGTAAACAGGAAGGTTTCAGAATGTTGCAGACCGGCGCATTGCAACTACCACTAGTTGCACGCTTCAACTTGTTGCAAATTTTTGCTCTGAGCTGGGTAGGCAGGACGTCATTCCAACCAAAGACTAGACCAGGTGAGTGCAGGCACCTGAATCTATCAGGTCACAAACTGTGGTAATGCTTCTTATTGAGGATAAGTTGTACCAAGGTGTAAATATCATGCAACATGGGAAGTCACTCTATTACACTATATGCAAAAATCATTGAGACCAAACATTAAAATCTCTTTTGAAAAAACGGCAGCTGTTAAACAACTCCTTGGCTGGAATTTGCATAAATGTTCATATAAAATGTATCTACACACAGAAGCACAAATACACACAAGTGCTTACCAGAGGAGGAGCTGCTTCCAATGTGGCTGACGACACTGATGAGTCTAAAGGAGTTGGCCAAGTCTCCGCTCTGTGGATTACAACGTTTAGAAGCAGGTTACTATGAATGGAAGCGGCTCAGTATATCTGATGTTTACTGTATATTATTAGTACAGCTAGAAAAAATAGCCAGACTACTACTTTTACTTCTTTTATGCAGGAAGGATTTTACATTGTTTGTAGTTCACAATAGTTGCTTTTCAGTTTGTGTAAGTTAAAAAAAAAAAAACCTTAATGTGGACTATCTACTTGTTTAAAATCCTAAAGCAGCTGTTGTGTGGCGGCAGGATGTTAAGTACCTCAGCGTTCCTCTTCAGGTTCTCAGTCTCTGCTTCAGAGTACTCCATGTCCAGCACATCCTCGTTGCCAGAATCATCATCTGAGCACAGTAACTCAGGAAGAGAGTTGTTAAACTCTGTTGGGTGAAAAAGAGGTATTTGATACTGGTCAGGCATTTACACAGCACTGAGTCTGATTAAACAATGTCAGTGCTCTGAGCACTTAATTGAGCACATATGCCGTAACCGACACAGTATAAGTGCTACAGTTGCTTTGCACTGATGTCATCCTAGGGTTATTTGTTTGTGTAAAAAGGAAAGGACAAACTGAAAAGAAAAAAACTGCACTTAAATTGGGACTACTTTTGCCAACGGTGCTTGCTTTTGAGGCTCATGAGTTTCAACAAGCACCTTTTCAACATTCAGTAAGTCTTGGTTCATACCTTGCAGACTGAGCTCAGTGGCCCTCTTCAGATCATCATCCTCTCTCAACTCTTGGGCCTCCTATATGGTGGTGAAGTAAAGACAAGGTATTACAATGACATTAAGTCTAAGAAATTTGAACATTGCTTTTTCACTCTGGTCATGTCCGCTTGCTCATAAAGTACATTCTTCACTACTGTAATGTAAGTAACGGCAGCTCAGCCTGGCTAGTCAACATGATTTTTTTAATTATTATTTTAGTTTCTTTATTTGGCACTCACCACAACGATCTTAAATCTGCATATTTGACACAGGTAATGGTTTCATGGCATTAGAGTGCTATAGTAGTATTAAGATGCAGCCCCATTGTTCCATTCCTGAAGGTTTGGCCATGTGGCCTTTGATCTTACATGCTCCTGAAGGCTCTGGGCCAGAGCCTGTTGTAGCTCCTGTTCTTCCCTCTCTTGATCCAGACTGTACTGCTGGACCCAGTCCAGTTCTCTCTGCTGCTGCACACTCTCTGGAGTCTGGTTCTCCTTGTTCTCATCCATGGTCAAGTCCAGGGAATCCAGCACATCTACACGACGACATTGACACATACACAAGTCAGTTAACTTAAATACTAGTGACGTTATCGCCACTTAAATACTTTTATATTCGGGTTTAATAATGACAATGTTACTTTGCTGAGACAAATTCATTTTATGGATCGACCGATATGGATTTATAAGTGCCGAAACCAATTATTATTATTATTTTTTCCCCCATCAGCCTTAGCCGATGACCGATACCGGCTGCCGACTTTGTTGAACCGATATTGCTTTTGCTCCCTCAATTTAAATCATAAAAATGTAAACCCTGCCACACTGGATTTGTTTTCGGAATCTGCTCTGCCATTTCTTAAAAAATAATAAAACAAAAACACAGATCAGTGTCACTTCTGCAATCATCTTACATTCATATCACCCAAGTTATGTGTGCAATGTGCATCATATGGATGGGTGCCCTGCATATGGTTAAAGCGTAACTCTCGCCAAAATGCAACCTAGGGTCTTTTTGTGAATGTACAGAGTCAAACTTTCGTTTAAAAGCATATTTAGGACGGAATCGCCACTTTTAAGATTTACCATATTCTCGTTTTTCGGCCAAATGGCCTTTTGAATGGGAGTGCTAGGGGCACTTTATGCTAGCCTCAAAATAGCTATTTTTAAAAACATCAAGAAGGCTCGACACAACATGAGACTTTGCTCCAAGTATGACCAGGGGCTCTACACCTTAACGAAAGCATTGACGACATTGTTTGTGTACCCAGAGTTTACTAAAAAAGGTTTTGAGCAACTCACTGTAGCTGTTGTTCTTCCGGTCGCCGTCTATCGAGCCAGTCAAAAATAGTCTAGGGAGGAGAGTAAAGATGGAAAGCTCCTAAAGCTTAGTTCCATATAAATGCACGGGTAATTCGTTGTTTTGTCGTTAGTGAAACACAATATTGACCTTGTAGTTGAAAAAGGAGCCTCATATAAGAATGACATTTCCTCCTATGGAGTCCGTTCATTTGCATTCGGAGATCGCCTATTTTGGACTGGGAAAATGGCGGATAGCGTAAACATAAACGCTTCCGTCCTAAATATGCTTTTAAACGAAAGTTTGACTCGGGTACATTCACAAAAAGACCCTAGGTTGCATTTTGGCGAGAGTTACGCTTTAACTGTGCAAGGGTAAAAGACTTTAATAAACATCTACAACACAGCCTTGATGATGCATTGCTTGCTGACACATTACAAGACAGATATAATCAGGTCATCACAAAATGTCCTTTGTCGACACATTTAAATAATTTAAGAAAACAATAAACCTGAAAAGTAGCCATTGAAATAAAGTGCTTGATTTGTAATTTAAGACATGGTGCTAGTGGTGGAGGGGCAGTGCATGGTCTGCACGTGAACTGCAGCCTCTCCAGCAACACAGAGCTGCCTGTGGACGCCTGTCTGTAAATAATGCCGGGAAAAACTATCGGCCAACGCAGCAGCCGCATATCGGCCGATGCGCGTAAAAACATAAATATCGGCCCGGTATATCAGCCGGCCGATAAAATCGGTCTATCACTAATTCATTTTGGCTAGGCTTAGGCAATATGTAATGACATGACATAAGCGACATTTTCTTTCTGGGTCTTCTTTCTGGTTTTACAGGCTGCATTACAGTACAGTGGTGTCATTTTCTGAACTTACTGTTCTAAACAGACTGTTCTAGCTATTATTTTCCTTTACTAACTTAGTCATTATATCCACATTAATAGGGTTGGGTACCATTCACATTTTTAAATCAGTACAGATACCTGAAATTCTTTTCCGGTACCCATCGGTACCTTTTTCGGAACTTTCCCTTTTGTAATAACAAAAAAATAATTCCACCTCTCCCCTCCCAAACCTGTCCATACAACCTATTAAATCAAATAATTATTCATTTCTTACTCACTGTAACTTTTATTCTTGTATTTGCATATTATTCTATTTTAGCCTGTTTTATTTAAAGCATTTTGAATTGCCTTGTTGCTTAAACGTGCTATAGAAATGCAGTTGCCTTGCAACCTCAGCCTGTCAGTCAGTCACCAGGGCATAGAAACTACTGTTGTGCCTGCTTGTGTCAGAGGAAGTGTAACATCAACAGCACGGTGACCGCTTTCGCCATTAATATCATGTCGCAGCGAGCTTGTCTGCGTCAAGTTTTGAAAAACTGTAACCACACTTGAAACCACTTTATCGGCATCGCCGTGCCTCACTATACTTCAACAAAACTGCACAGACGACGCAGTTTGCTCAATTGCTCCGTCTGCACGTGTGTACGTGTGTGTGTGTGTGTGTCGGAGCCCCGCTCTCTGTCTACATGCATGGAGGACAGATAAGCTCGCGCTCACAGGTACTGAAATTTGGCACGGTTTGATTTAACATGAATCGGTCCTCGGTAGTACTGACCTAATTCGTTCGGTATCCCCGAGAGAGAAAAAAAAAAAAAAAAAAAAGTACAGCGTTCTGTACCCAGCCCTACACATTACTGATTATTATTAATCCAAAATGTTATTGTGTAATATTTTCTTGAAAGCACCAATAGTCAACCCTGCAATATCAATAGACTTATTTGGTCAAAAACATTGCAATATTGAATTTTCTCCATATCGCCAAGCCCTAATTTCAGCTAACAGAGTTTTTGTTTAAATGTCATTGTATTACATTTTAATATGCTACATTCCTACAATCCCTCTATTATACTGCGTTTATATTTTAAAAGACAAGAGCAAAAATGTACTGTCCCCATTTATAAACCCCATCTACTGAACGTCGGTGGACTACCTGCAGGCTGCTTGCTGTCCGTTTCCAGCAGATCTGTATGAAAGGTCAGGTCATTGGCATCTGTGTCCCCAAAGCCTGTGTCTGGGCTGCTGGTTGGCTCATCCTCCATGGGGGGTGGAGCCGAGAGCCCGGCCTCTTGACGACTCATCTCCAGCACAGCTGCTAGCATTTCATCGTCATTTATGCCACTGAAATCTGCTGAATCTATTGATGCTCCTCGCTGAAGACACATAAAACAGGGTCAAAACAGCAACAGAAATAAAAAGAGGCTGAATAATAATTTGGCATGGTCAGTCAGCAAATGCTTACCTCTTCCGGTCGGTCATCATCATCAGGCAGACAGCTGCTAAGGCGTCGCTTGCGGCTCACAGTACCCTTTCTGATAGGCTCTTCTTCACAGTCAGAGTCCAAGAGGTTAGATGTGCAGCTAGAGTTGACCACTTTCCCTCCAATCCTTCTACACACACACACACACACACACACACACACACACACACACACACACACACACACACACACACACACACACACACGTTTTACAAGTCTTGGCACACTTAGCCTAAAGCTATAGTGCGTAACTTTGATATTAATGAACGTCCGTTACATTCAAGCCATTGCCAAATGAGTTGCTACAAAGCTAATTAAGACCGCCAATGAGCTCAGTCTGTAATCAGCTCCACACAACTCTCTCTCTCTCTCTCTCTCTCTGTATTTCTCAGTATGACTATGTTCAGAAGATTGTGCCCTCCGGTGACTTTCCTGTGCAGAAGCTCGAGTGAAGATAATTACCTCTTCTGAAGAGGCCATCATGTTTTTTTAATCCTTTCGTGTCCTTCTTGGCTACGACAGTGTTGCTGTCATTACTTAGAATTCCTTATGGGGGCGACAGAAACTACGCACTATAGCTTTAAGTCCCTTTCTTAGTCATGCAATATGTGACAGATTACACACATTTTGTTTTTAGATGATCTCATTGGCATTATTACTACCAAAGCACTCCTATACACACACATTTTATCAAGGAGGCCAAGTACAAAACAATTTGCAGCACACTTAGGAGTTCAGAGCTTTACCAAAGGTGGAGTCTGCGATTCTGGGTAAGGATTGTTGATATTTTGAACTCGACACCCAAACAAATACACTCATCATTCTGATCATTGCCCCTTTTGCTCCCAATGCTGTGCATGAATTTTTTTTTTCCTTCAGCGCACACAAAACGGACAGCTAGTGGACCATGAAGAGATATTCACTGAATTTGACAAAAAAGTGAATTGGATTAGAATCACAGACTTCACCTTTAAGTTGTGGCCATTGTGGTTCTCTGTTTAACATTATTTGAAAGTCTAGCAGAACAAGCAGTACCTACCGGAGAGGTGCGGTGGAGGAGTTGACCAACTGTGACGTTTTGAGTGTTCTGGACCTTCGAGAACAGCAAAGAAAAGGTTTAGAAACAAATATTTGCCATCTTCCCCCAGCCAAAGAAGCCGAATTAAATGCAAGTCAATGGCAAAGCTTTTACCTAAAACCCTACTGAATCACTCAATTGTTCAGAATGTAATTACCCAGAAAGTAAAAGGTTTAACGTTATTATTCATACATTTTATTTGAGGGTGTTAAGCATGTCTTACATGGAGGCTTGGGAACTCCAGCCAAGACTAATAGGGGGTCGTGTGGATTCAGTGCAGTGGGACAGCAGGGTCAGGTATCGGGGAATCACCACCTGCTGTCCAAGCTTGCTGTTTAGTGACAGCTGAGCATTGAAGCTGTACCGTTTCAGGTGTAGGATGAGCACTCTGTGGGGAGAATAGATCAAATCACAAAGTTATCGGCTTCTTTGTTTATCAAGTGCTTTTTTTTTTTTTTTTTTTTATTAAATTCTACTAGTGATCAACAGATGCTTTCACGAAGTCGACAGACAGACGTATAGATAGATATGTTGAACTGTAAGCATTTAACAATATGTGTGACAACTTCTTATTGTGCATGTGCATTTCACTCTCAACAGTCTGTATGTAGATACCTGGGCAGTTTGCTGAATTTATGCGCAACAGTAGCAGATTTCCCATTGCACTTTTCACACGAGTACTCAATTTCCTCCATCTGCAGAAGAAACAAGTAACTTCTATCATTACACACACAAAACGCATATAGTTGAAGCCCGTTTGTTTCATTAAGGGATAGTTAGTTAGGGACCAAAATGAATCCTTAGAAGTAGCTGAACACCAACTGACAAAAACACTGCTTGACTTGAAGAATGTCTGTCAATCTTTCATAGAAATACAATTGAGCTATATAACCTGTTTATGCAAAAGACTCACCCTAAAAAAGAGATCAAGAGAATCCTGGATAGAGCGAAGTGGGAGTGTTTTCTTTCGCCGTGGTAGGTCGATGGACATGTCATTGAACTGCTCTCTCTTGGTCACTACTTCACCACAGCTGCAAAAGAACACGGCGGTATTATCACACCATTTGTTTTCTGCAGAGTCACAACGGTTTCAGCAAATACATCACAAAGATGCACGGCAAGGATAAATTCAGATGATCGAGCAGGAGAGGGGCCTCACCCTTTGCAGGTGATGGTGTGCAGAACCTCAAATTCCATGTTGACTGCCACAGGGCAGGTGTAGATGCGGGAGGTGTCCGCCTCGTCACCAGGCTCTGCCTTGGATGCCGATGACGCTGCCTCCTGGCCATTCTCACACACCACCGAGGACGATGAGGGTGCTGCAGCTTCATTTGTCCAGCTCTTGTTCATTTTCTCCACATCGTCCTTTAACTGGTCCAAACACTGGCTCAGAAACTCATGAGCATCCTGGTAAACAATGTCACACGCTAGGACTTAATTAAGTACAATGAATAAACCTAAAAGGAAGGTTATGTACAGGTATGTGACAACTTAAAAAGAAAAAAAAACAATGAAATGTCTCAGTAAAACTTCAGTTTTGATACAAAAAAGCTGAGAGACATATATACATAGAATACAGTTCTTTTTTTAAATATTTTTATACACTTTAGATTATTTTTAAGATATTTGTTTTCCATTTACCATTACTTTTGACAAGAAGGTAAACGCCTTACGATCCAAAATATTTTTTTCTGGTACACAACATTGTATCTATTCAGGTAATCTTTCAAGTACCAGTAAACTACACCGGCTCTGAACTGTTGATTCTAGAGGACGATCTTACATTCTGCATGTTGCCAGAGAAACGCTCAGCTGTTGAGGAGATGGCACTTTTCACTTTCCTCAAGAGGTCCTTTTTTGTTTCTGGACAGCCCACGTCCTTCTTAACCATAAGGTGAGCAAAACGCCTGCAGACAGTGAAGATATCACATAGAATTAAGTACTTTTAATTTTCAGCAGTAAAGTTACTTTAAAAGGCTCAGTTGGTAACTTTAAAAAAAATAACTTATGTTTGCTGAGCTGTCACTATATCCTGACAGTAGTACATAAGACAGATAATCTGTGTAAAAAAAAAAATCATGTTCCTCTGGCATTCACAAGTTTCCACCGTGCCTAAAGATTATCACTGACGCTGCATTAGAGACTCCTTGGCTCAGAGTAGTTGTTTTCTTTATGCCATTAGGAGCAACAGTAGGAAGCTGTCAGGATATACTGAGTTTCAGCAAATATGACAATACTTATTTTTTTATGAAAGTTACAAACTGTAGCTCGACAACCTGTAGGACATCATCTAACGTAGTACCTGAGCAATGCATTGATGGGCACCTTCTTCCATGGGATGCTCTGCCTCAGCATGTCATTGGAGAAAGAGGGGAGGCTGAAGAGGGACTGCAGGATGGCATTCATGTAGCAAGTGTTGCCCAGGTTGGAGAATCTGTAAAACATGAATGAAAGAATTTACACAATGGATGACAAAAAAAAAAAACACTGGGCCTTTTCCAGGAATTACACAGACATGATACAGCCCATCTGGCATATTCTTACCCTTGCAGCGGGGTCTGAGGCTGGGTCAAAGTGGAAGGCCTCTGTTTGTTCCAGCCACTGTAGTCCATAGAGGGGCGTACCTTCTTGAAGGGAGTTGAGTGATTGGGCAACATGAGGCTTCTCTTGGCTGTAGTGGTCTGTGCTGTGCTGGATGGGCTGGCAATGGGGGGGTTAGTAAAGATAATTAATCACTTGCCTTACATTGATTTGATGCTTCAACTTGACAGTTAGATTTAAGTGCAATTAAAATTGCTCAATTCAATTTTGAAAATCACTTGTAGATGTGTGCTGACCTAATGCATTTAACACTGCTAGCTGACAACTAAAGAAACTCACCGGTCCAGGAAAGAGTGGCTCTGGCTGTAGTCTTTAGTCACAGATCGGCTGCCATAGAATGAGGTTGGCTGAAGGGGAGTTGAACCCAGTGGCGCTGAGGGTAAAAGGAAAAAGTGGGATAAAACTAAGTCAATTTTAAGTCTGAATATACAGGTTAATGTTCGATACTATCCCCTTATTGAGTCAAAATATTTCAATGGACAGTTATGAAATCTACAGAAGTTATGAAGGTAAATTTAACATGCAAAATTACTTTTACAGAGTAATTGCAGACATGCAGTAAGCAGCAGTATATAGGTAGTGTTCTGTTTGAGTTGTGGATGTAGAAGTTTACCTGAGCTCCTGTTCTCCTCTGCCTGCTTCAGCTTATCTTTGCAGCTCTGTAGAAACTTTCTGGATGGATCCAATGTAGCCTTGTTGTTGCTAAGAAAATGTATGTTTATAGATTTTTACCTCACTAAGGACACTATGGCAGAATTTATGAAAACCCAAAACACTTGTATGCACTTTGAATAACAATCTAGAAGTTTTCATTTACAATGACGGCCATTATACATGTATATAAAACAACTTTCACTACTGTATATATTACAATTTTGATATCCATCTGACCACCAGATGAGGAAACTAAAATTATATGGAAAAAAAACCCAAGCCGTTCCCTCATGAACTCGGACTATGTCCGAGGAATTTGGTCCTGACATAAGCTTAGTTTCCATCCACTTGTCAATCGAATTATCTGTGGCGCCTGGTAGAGCATGCAGGATCTGACACGGAATACGTCTGTCACTGAGCTGTTTGTAATTTGGTCTTTTGCCGTTCCTTAGTTCATCTGGCCTTACCTACAGAAGTTCCCGAATCTCTCCAGTTAGACATTTTCGTTGCCGTTTTTGTGCAAATCACCCTTCTTATTCTTCACCCTTGGGTGTTTGTTTCTGTCTAGTAATGCGCAAGCCGCAAGAAACGTCATCAATTCCAACTTGCTTGCTGTGAATTCTCAAACGTGAATTCTCACACTTTGGACTCACGGACTTCATACTGGCCTTTTCATGTCCAATCTGACCGATTCGGACGTTGGCGTTTTCACATCCAGCTACGCCGGGTAATGTCTAAATGATTTCAGATTTGCAGTGCATGTGTGAAAGTGGCTCTAGATACAGAGTCTGGTCAGTAAGTTGCGTTGCTTTTACCTAGACGAGTCATTTTCCTTGGGGTAGTCCTCAGTCAGGTCACTTTCAGAGGTAAGCAGTCTCTTTCTCTTCTCACTCCTGAAAAACAGTAACACATAACAACTTATGTCACAAGCCTGAACTGACCTTGACAGACCAAACCATAAAACCTAGGATGCCAGTCGCATTCAGGAAGATCATCACAAGGAATACAGGCCAAGCATGTTGTTGTCGGGAAAAAGAACACTAACAGGAATTCTCTTTTTAGTTGAACTTTGTCCAAAAAATAAATAAAAAAAATATCTATCTATCTATCTATCTATCTATCTATCTATCTTCTTTTTTTTTTTTTAATTTAAATTATTCTTAGTATTTGTTGTTTGATATATTTCAAACAACAAATACTAACTATAGCAGTTTTCCAATTTCAGAGGGCTCTATTGTAATAACGCTATTTTTAGGTTTCAAAATGATCAAATAGCATAGCAACTGCAACATGAATGTCCATCCTACCTATTCTCAGAGAGTCCAGTGCGAGTGGGAGTGGAGGCTGCTCTACTCGGGCTGCCCAGAGGCTTTCGTGGTGTTGTGTCCTCTCTGCCTTCTGCGCTCTGCCGTCTGGGTGTTGTCTGGAAGAGATTAGGAATCTGCATATTTAAGTCAAATGTAAGAGTACACTTGTCTAAATTCAAAGTTAAAAATGTGGGTTTGTGTTCTCGCTCACCTGTCTCTCCCCTGACGGATTGGTCTCATTTTTCATAGAGCGGTTCCCGAGCACACTGAAGTTTGCACTTCCATTGGATTTTAAAACCGCTAAATTGAGAACAAAAAATTGAACATCAGGACAATAGAGTGACACGATTCTTTAAACAATGCAGTCTGGGTTGTGAATTCCCCTCTCTTAAAACACTCATTTTGTTTAAAACAAACAAAATGCAGCTACTCCAGTGATATTAGACCTGACTTACTGTGTGATCATTTCACCGTGAAAGCTTGTCCATAGCATTGCGTTTATGTCAACCAACAATGTATGAAAAATGCCGTGTAGGATATAGTGATGTAGGATTATTTGCTCAATTTAAATTAAGAAACCCGTTAAGAAACCTGGCACCAGTTCTGAGAAACTGGTGCCAGATCTGCTGAGAGGGGCTCGGTGCACAAGAAACTATGTATCAAAACGGGAAGTTACGACACATTATCAGCAGCATATGGAACAGGACATACTCGCCTCACTACCAATAAATACCGTGAGAAATACAACTAAAGCAAAGCTTTAGTCAAAAAATAATGATTCTGCAAAATCCATTATAGTCAACATTCCAAATAAGAATCACCATCAACAAAAGACTTCTTAAAATGAGCAGTGGTGTAATTACTTGGCTTTCCCAGCTTGAGCTTTTCAAGGTAGTCTTTAGTCTTCTGATGCAAAGTCTGGGGTATCTTGTCCAGGATGATGACACTGCTGTCCTTCAAAGTCAGCATGATTCGGCTCGAAGTCGGGCTTACTTTCTTCAAGTTCTGGTTCAACTGAGGACAATACAAGGTAATCAAATCAATTCATTGCTTGTAGATTTGTTTTCCCATAAATAATTACAACTGCATACTTTAGTAGCCCTTAAGTGTTATGCTGAAAATAATGTACTCTAATTTTAATGATGCACTCATTTTACCAATTTCTGCTTAATTGAATAATATTTTTCATTGACGCATTCGTGAATTTGAAAAAGAATAAGCGTGAAATCCCCTGTGAAATGGATCCTTGATCAACCTAGTGCCAGACTCAAACCCAGGTCGTCACGGTCAATTTGATGAGTCACCTCCGATACACACCCACATTGTTTTTGTCTTATTTTAAATCATGCACTGCTGCCACATAATTCATGTTTCTACAGACTTAAGGGTGGTTTCAACGTTTAACAGCCCCTTCCGGAGGGCGGCAGTCGTCAGAATGCCCAAAGATATATTCCAAACCCCTCCCGCAGCAGCTACCTCTCCAGTGTCCACCCATTTGCTTAGAATCCAGATGCTTATATTTTTTGCCAAAATATCGAACCAGGGACGCTGCCAATGACTCAGCCTACATGGGGCGCAGACTCTACTGGGTGAGCTATTGCAGAGGTTGCCCCCCCCCCGCCCCCGACACCTACTAACTTGATTGACACCTTCACTCTTCCTACTGAGACTTCAAATGTAAACTGAGAAAAACAATACCTATTGTAAACCACTATATGGCTATGGACTAGGTTTGGGCAATATGCCAATGTGTGAGATTATTCTACAACTGTTTACACTAAGGAAGCGGTCCTGTGAAAAAGGTACCCTGTTGCTCGATTATGGGAAAATCATAATCACGATTATTTTGGTCAATATTGGAATTCATGATTATTTAACACGATTACTCATTGACTTTTGGAAAGATGTTGCATTTTTTTGTTATTTTAAAAAACGGTTTAACAAATCAACATTAAAAACACAGCGGTCTGTGAAACTACCCGTAATACTTTTTCCGTTGAACTTTTTTTTCCTTTTCACTGAGAACAGAAGAGTTTCAAATAATTTACTTGCCAAACGTAACGTGCAAAATAATCTTCTCGATTACATTTTTATTGTGATCGTTACAAGCCAAAATCAAAATTGTGATTAAAAAAAAAAAAAAAGATTCATTGCACAGCCCTAGTACCCTGTGTTTTTTTAACCCCTAGTGTTCTGTTGGGTTCATTTCTCAAGCTCTTCAAGCATGCACTAGTAGAAGCACATGTATGTGCATGCAGGTGACAGAAGACTAATTCCTGGGGGTCCTTTTATTTTTTTGTTGTTGTATTAGGCCATTGCAGACAAAAGCAGAAAACGACAAAGCATGCCTGCTATATTACAATATTTGATACAAGGACTTTTTAGATTAATGGTAATGAAGTACTTTTTATAAAGTCACTTTTCAACACCACAATGTAGTTTGATACCTTTTAAGTGGAGCATTGCTTCAAACTAAAGATGGGGACACACATTATGACGTTTTTCCTCTGCATTCTGCAGCATAAAGTAGCCAGACAAACCATTTTTGTGCTATGTCAAGTTTTGGTACCTACTTGTTTTTACTCAGTTGTTAAATATGCACTCCTTTATAAATGTCAAGACAGAAAAAAACAAATACTGCACATCATCGATCACTCGAGCTTACTTTATTAACAACATTTGTCCTCCATTCAGCAAAATTCACAGCTCATCTTTCATAACTGTCAAGACTAAAGAAATTGTGTATGTTAGCGGAAAGTAGCTATAATATGTGGCGCATCTCTGTTGTGTGTTCATAACTTATTTCTTCCTATTTCTGTACTTTTCACAGTATTGCTGCTGCAAATGCTGCGGAAACCATTTAAATTGTATTGTATGTGCAAGAACAAGCATCAACAAGCTACCATATCACCTGCTTTCCCTGAGGCTTCTGATATGTAGATGATGATAATAGAGAAACATCAAAGAGACAGAGCTTTCCAAAATGATGTGGTAGATCTCAAAATATTACAATGAGAAATGTAACAATGGTACTGCTTCCAAATCCAAATAATTTCAGCAGTTGCACCCATTATTGAATAAATACAAACACAACAAACTGAACAATACCTGAAAAGTTTTGGGAGCTCCGCCACAGTTGAATCTTAGACAGAGGTTAACTTTGTTGTCCTTTTCCAGAATCTCAAAAGTTCCCTCTTTCCACCTGGTGGTACCCAGGTCAATGCTGGTAATGCGAATCTTAACAGCGCCACCGCTGGAGAGTTTGGGCACTATGGTTGACATGGCTTACCATCCAGTTGGTGCACTTTGGAGGCTGTGACTTATGCTCAGACAAATCCTAAACAAGAGGGAAATTAAATCAACTGTGTCAATACAACCAGTGTGTCATTTATAACCCACCATCTATGTCAAGTCTGCACTGAGTGGATTATAAATGTCATTCTTTAACCATATCAGTGCCACTGAATTACAGCTCTCACTACCGAGAGATGACAAGCATAAGCTAATGAGCTCAACGATAAACCAAACCAACTTGAAAGAAATCATTAGCACTAATATTGCACGGCTAATTCAAAAAACACTTGTAATTTGCTAAGTTTAAACATTACTCAGCTAAACAAAACTACTAATAACGCAATTAAGCTAACGTTAGCCGTTTAACTACCGAGCGCTTGTTTAAAGTCACAACAAACTCGAAGTCAACCACAAGCAACGTAGCACAACAGCTAAACAACACAGACACGTTTGACGGCTTAATTTAACATAGACTATGTATACACTCGCAGCTAAATCTTGACAAGACGGTGGTGAATGTCAAGTGGGGAAACTAACGCCACTTATGTTAGCTGGCTAGCCTGGTTTGCATTAACGTTAGCCATCGAACTAGCCCTATGGCCAATCTGTATCGCGGCAGCGAAGATGCACGACACGACCAGCGTTCATTACTTCTTGCTTGGTCAACGTTATTCTGACAAGACAAACAAAAACGTGCAAAACTTACAAAGTTACAGAGAATCAGCTAGGGTGACAGAACAGCGAAGCCGAAAGTCTGCCATAATGATGTCGTCCCCTCATCTACAGACGCTGAATGGATGGGGAAGGCCGACATTAGCAAGTCGGCTAGCGGGAACTAGCTAACGGGCTAATTTGCCTGATTGTAGTTTGGTGATGAAAACAGTGTCACGGTTTGATTACATCGTCGCAGTTCTTTACCTGTCGTTCGTATGTGCTCGTCTTGAAACTTTTAAACCACAGTATCGTTTTCGTAGGTCCTCCGAGGGCAGAAAGTTTGTTTTGCCGGCATTCACCTGCTCCCCGGTGCGTATGTTGTTGACAGTGGACCCGCACACTACGCCTCGCAACGCTTCGCGATGATGGCGGGAATGTGAAAATTTACAACGGAAATGATAACCGAGAGTGCGCCCGCTCCTCCTCTCGCGATATTTTAGCCATATGTATTTAGGTTGCCTCCATTACCAACAAAAACTCGACACTGGATTAGCTATGCTATCTGGTCAATAGCGCTCAGTTATAAGCTCTCGAGGCTGTTGTCGATACACATCAATGAAAATATTAACGTTTTGTTATCGCAATGAAGTTACGTTCCTTGTAATGTTAACGTTCGCGCGTAACTACTGGATTCCATTTGTCAATACGTAAAACGCTAGCAGCTAGCTGGGCTAACGTTAGCTGCCCGCACTGTGTGTTAGCTAGTTACGCCAAGTTTGTTTTATTGCAGCCACATAAGTTTGCCACTACACCACAGTTCAGCTGATACAGTAGTTTTAACAACACATTGGGACCACAAAGAGCTTCAGAGAATGCTGGCGACGGGAGCAGTGAGTATTTTAATATCAGTGTAACGTTATCAACCGGCATAACATACGATATGTATGTTGCATTGTTATGATAAGCAAAATTGCTGATGACTTTTCTCATTCCATCATATTGATACAGCTACAGTTTGTATCCAAGGTTTATTTGGATGGCGATGATGGAGGCACTTGTTGACTATTGCCACCTGCTTTTACAGGCTGTAACTAACGTCACAGCCCTGGCCCAGGTAGACCGGGAGAAGATCTACCAATGGATCAATGAGTTGTCCAGTCCAGAGACCAGAGAAAATGCCTTGCTGGAGCTAAGCAAGAAACGCGAGTCTGTGCCAGACCTGGCACCAATGCTCTGGCACTCCTGTGGCACTATTGCTGCCCTGTTGCAGGTATGATCAATGTCACACTCCTAGATGTAGCACATAGAACCTATTTGCTCACCCGTGTACATATATGCATGTATGTATGTATCTGCTGTTGTTGTAAGGCCTTGATTATAAGTTTAACTGATTTATTTCCTTATCGCATTCCTTCCTCTTTATTAGGAAATTGTGAACATCTATCCATCTATAAATCCACCTACGCTTACAGCTCACCAATCTAACAGAGTGTGCAATGCTCTGGCACTTCTGCAGTGTGTTGCCTCACACCCGGAGACACGGTAATGGGGAGTTCATTAAATAAAAGATTGCAGTGGTTTTTGTAACACTTATTTTCTTTTTCAGCCTGTGATGACAGGCTGTATTTCGAACTTCAACTATGTAATGTACTTAATATAGATGGCGGCAGAGGCATTTTTCCACTACATATGCCAGTTTTCTCTGAATTAGGGCTACACAATATGAGGAACATATCTGATTGCGATTAGTTTGATTGATATTGCATTTGTGATATGATAAACGATATTGGAGGGAATGATAACGTTTCTATCATTATTCTCATTTTCATTGAAAAAGATTCGATATTCCTGTGATTTCGATAAAATTTGCGAATAATTAACAGATTACATTATGTGCATAATTGCGAAAGGGTTCTCCAATGTTTTCACAGTTAGCCTTTTAAAATGATATCAGATTAGTAAACAATATGCCTTTGGAACATTGGATGAATGGTTGCTGATAATGGGCAATGTAGATATTATATTAAAGATCAGCCACTTCTGTCTACAACAGTCGAGAACCCTTTTTCAATTATGTAAGCACATAATGTAATCTGAAAACTGCTGCCCTGGTTAAAAAAACAATGCAACTGATCTCAGCTGGTATTCTGTCTGGAATGGAGTGGAATGGAAATGTCCCCAAACTTTTGACCGGTAGTGTATGCTATATTCTGAATATTTTTGCTGCTTTATCTTGCTCTCAGACAGCCCTTTCTTTTGGCACTAACCGTAGAACTTCTGTATTTCTAAGCATAAGCACAACTATGCTGACACTGTATTGCGCCGCAGATCAGCTGTTTGGGTCAGTCTTTCAGTGGTTAATGGAATAAACACAATAAATACATAAATACAAGAAAATATAAATGACCGCAACGACAAAATGGCGATCACTTTGGAGACGAAAGAGGCCAAAGAATACAGAAGAACCTTTGCACAGTGTGACTGAACAGGCGGGAAAAGAGCGTGGGCACACTTTTGTGGAAAATAAAGGGCTGTATGACGGCAAGGTGAAGTGGTGATTATAAATAAATATAGCATTAACCTAAACCAATAACCGTGTTTTTAAAGTGGCTAAAATATATTTTTGCTGCTGCCCCCGTCCACAGCATTACAATGCTTAGCTTGTGTCAGTACTCCTGCCTGCTTCTGCAAACTGGGGGGGTGCTGACCTCCATCTACTGTAGCTAACACACTGACTATGGCGAGGTAGCTCATACAACCCCACTTTAAAATATCCGAACTATCCCTTTAACAGTAATGTCCCAGAACTGACATCTTTATCATACGTGACACCCTTTTCCTTTTTAAAAATGTGTCTTTTTGTATTGATGCAAGAATATGTCTTGCATCAGAGAACTGGGGCTTTAATCCCTGTAATGTAGGTGTTTATTTTTGTCTCTCTTGTCAGTACGCTCCATGACGGTATAAAGGTGACCTTGTAGCTTTCATCCGATTGTGTATGAATGTCTGGTCATGTGATTAAAATGCTTTTACGTCTTTGTTCCTTACCAGGTCAGCTTTTCTTGCTGCTCACATCCCTCTTTTCCTTTACCCTTTCCTGCACACTGTGAGCAAAACCCGTCCGTTCGAGTACCTGCGACTTACCAGCCTCGGAGTCATAGGTAAACGTTACTCCCGCTTAGTCCTGTTTTTATTTCTAGATTGATGGTTGTGTCCACAAAACTGTGTCTTCATCCCTCTCTTCAAGCGTCTTTCTGTTTACTGCAGGTGCCTTGGTCAAAACAGATGAACAAGAAGTGATTAACTTCCTCCTCACCACTGAAATCATCCCACTGTGTCTCCGCATCATGGAATCAGGGAGTGAGCTCTCCAAGACGGTACTGAACTGTTCCAGCTGCTTTTCAAACAGTCCTCTGACATACAGATTCCCTAACTTTTAACATAACCTTTTGCATACAGTAATAGATGGTTGGAACACTACACTACTGCTTTAACCCTTGTGTTGTCTTCCTGTCAACCTTGAAAAATACTTTTTTTTTGATGCCTTTTTTTCACAGTTTGTTTTTGCTTTTCCCAACGTTTAAATTGTAAACATTTTCTTCTACATATTTTCAGCGATTATTTCTATTTCCCATTTTTTCTGATATTTTTTTTTTTAAACGGGTCAATGTGACCCGAAGTCAACACAAGGGTTAACTGCCCAAACTGTTTCCTTTTGTTTTTATTGAAAAAGGTCCTTTAAAAAACATAATTTCTCCCATGCTGCTGCTAGTTTTTTAGAATTATGAGCCCTTAAAACTGCTGTAGTTTTACTTTTAAGTTATAGAAAAATATTTTTTGGCAGTTTTGGTGCATAATGGGACTGTAACATCAGCTCACACCTCACTATTCTCTTCATTTTGTTTGAAAGGTTGCTACTTTCATACTGCAGAAGATCTTGCTGGATGACACAGGGCTGGCCTATATATGTCAGACGTATGAACGTTTCTCCCATGTGGCCATGATTCTTGTAAGTGTTGCTTGAGAGACCTTTTGAATTGGATTGAGTTTACCTTCCGAATCTGCACAGTGTGACACTTGGCAATGACTTTCACAATATCATTTGGATGTTTTTCTTTGCAGGGCAAAATGGTGCTCCAGCTCTCTAAAGAACCATCAGCCCGCCTGTTGAAGCATGTTGTTCGCTGCTACCTTCGCCTCTCGGACAATCTCAGGTAGAGCAGCCTGTTTTTAACTTTGGGTCTTGATTGAGTGGTGATTTGTGTTAACCTGGCTCCGCCCTCCTACGTACTTCCGCTCAATTTTCATTTCCCTTCAGTAGTGCGTCTGGGTTCGCGGTATGTTCTTGGGGTTTCTCCGGCCTAATATTTGGCGGTCCAATCAGCGAATGGAGGGAGTGGCTGAGAACGATGACGTTGAGGCCGTGCGCAAGGAAGATGCGAGCGAAGCCATTCGGTCCGTTGTGACAACGCCGCCGAATATCCAGAAGTTGAAGCCCGAGCAAGAACAATCTTTGCTGAGTTGTGTTGGAGCTCGCTCCGTTAGTGGCGAAGGAGTTGGCTAACGCTAGCGATGCTAATGCTAAATATAAGCCGACAGTTGTCGGTCTCCCCTCTTGTTGCACATGCGCGTGACATGCGTCACGACCAAACGTTAGCGATTGGTTATGGCAGATCCAGAGTGGCTCTGTGCAGATCCAATAGTTTTAAACTTCAACAGAGTACCCGCCTTCAAGGAAGTTAACACTTGTCAATGGAGAGAGGCCAGACTCTCTGTACAAATGAAATGTACCAGAGTCTGGTAGGACCAGGCTAGATTTGTGTGAGACTGTACAACTTTTAACAGGGAAGAGAATATGACTGAAGAATTTGATCATTAGTAGTTGCCACTAGGAGGAGCCATTACACAAAAACAGTTTGTGGTGGCTGTCAGTTAAATGGCTTGTCAGCCTGTGGTCAGAACTGAATGCTTGCACTAATTGTTTGTTTGTTAGGTAAGGATCCAAAAATTAATTTACTGCTTAATATAATAATTGATTTCCAATGAATTTCTAAATGTTTGGTGGTTACAGCCTTACAGATGCTAAAGTGAGCTTTATTTCTCTTTTTTAAATCATTATAAAACCGATACTTTTACCCCTTTTGGCTGCTGGTAGGACTTGAAAGATATTTCTTTGAACTTTTCCATTATTATTTTCCATTAAGAGATTGCACCAGATATTTTCCACTAGTGGAAGTATGCCACTTTAACTGAAATAAAGACCATCCCTGCTAAAGAAATTAACATTTTTTTATATTATCTAACATTAATCTTCAGGGTGAAACGGCAGCCACCCCTTATCACAAAGCAAAGCCCCCATAATGAACGAGGGATTTTTTTTTAGACCAGGGGTCTGCAACCTTTTTAATTAAGTGCCATATTAAAATGTTTTTGTTAATCAGTGTGCCATATCAGCATTAAGCCTGCCATCATCTACCGAGCCCGCTCAGGCAGCGTTATGTTTTTTCCATTTGTGAGGAAGGCAACAAGTACTAGCCAATCGAGGCAGAGTAGGGCGGGTCTTCGCTGATGCGGATGGGAAAAAAGTCAATCAAACTACCGTAAATAACAGGCCAAGAGGTCATTTGGCATGCGGATTGGAATATGTCCAAAAAACTCTTGCACACTTATTGCTTGTGTGCCATTGTTTGAGCTACCGCATGCCAATGGTGGCATGCATGCCTAAGGTGCTGTCTCCGGGTTCAGACAGTCATCTAGTAACTGAGTTGATTGCAAGATGAGGCGTGTCATGATCTCTCTAACTAATGAATCATGCATTTCCTTTTAGATAATCAGACTAGCACATGGTAGGGTATAATTCTATATTTCTATAATTATATAATGTTCTATAATGTTTGTTATCAATGACACTCTGATCAAAAGTTATTTTGAAGAAGAGCACAGAGCTGCAGCTCTCCTCCTCCAAAACATCTTGTGGATGAATCCACCATGTATGACGCAGCACAGGGCTCTGCTAACCAATTTCCTGTAGGGGAGCCTTGTATGTTTTGTTGAAGATTACAGTTGTGCTCATGTATACCCTAAAATAATTTGTAAAATGTGTACCATTCTTTTAAGAAAACGCCAGTTAACAGGCGAAACATGTTACTTTTATTTGAATGGGATTCAAATGAAACTATAAAGCATTACAGAATAGTGCAATCATTCAAATAATGACATGATCCCCGTTCAAATGTTTACATACCCTCAGATCTTAATACTGTGTATGGCCCCCCTATTTGCATCAGTGACAACTTGCAGTCTTTTGCGATAGTTGTCGATGAGTACCTTACTTTCTCAGATGGCAGAGGTGCCCATTCTTCTTGACAAAAAGCCTCCAGGTCCTCTAAATTCTTGGGTTGTCGTCACAAACTGCACGTTTGAGTTCTCCCCAAAGAGGCTCAATCATATTGAGGTCAGGAGACTGGGATGGCCACTCCAGAACCTTCACTTGTGGCTGTAGCCACTGAAGGGTTGACTTGTCCTTGGGCTTCGGACTGCAAATTCCAAAATCCGTCCAGTATTTTCCGATAACGCGCTGCATTCTACTTGTCATCAACTTTGGCTTGAATGCCCTGTGCCTCTGTACCCCCCCCCCCCCCCCCCCCCCCCCCAAAAAAAAAAAACCCCCTCAGAGATCCACCTCCATACTTAACAGTAGGGATGGTGGACTTTTAGTCATAGGACTTATTGGCTCCTCTCCAAACATTGTTTATGGTTGTGACCATAAAGTTCCATTTTGGTCTCATCACTCCAACTTACTTTGTAACAGAAGTTCTAAGGCGTGTGCAGGTACTACTGACTGGCATTGTCAAATCTGGATATCTTTTTATATAGTTTTCCTGATTTATACAGTTCAACTACCTTTTCTCGCAAATCCTTTGCCAGCTCTTTTGCTTTCCCCATGGTTCATTAGCCATCAAAGTCCGTGAAATCCTGGGTGGAATCTGCAGAGGTTTGACAAGACATGGAGAGAGGTCTGGCAATGTGAGGCTACCCTTTTAAGTAATATTAATAATGCATATTGAGAAAGCATATCGCAGAGGTTAAGAAGTAATACTTGAAATATAGATTGGTCTTTGATGATAATAAGCAGGAGAACCTTACATAAATAGCAGCCTTTATCTAAGGAATAAGCTCTTTATGAGTCTTTCACATGCAGCATGTGTATGTAATCTTGATTATACTGTAGGTAGAGAAGTACAGACTTTTACAGGTTTACAGTTGGAGACACCAACACGAGAAGCTGTTGCGCTGACTCAAAAGTACATTTGGTTTGTGACATGTGGTATTTCCTTCCTCAGAGCCAGAGAGGCCCTGCGTCAGTGTCTGCCGGACCAGCTGAAAGACAGCACCTTTGCCCAGGTGCTGAAGGACGACACCACCACCAAGCGCTGGCTGGCACAGTTGGTCAAGAACCTGCAGGAGGGCCAAGTCACCGACGCTAGAGGCATCCCACTGGCTCCGCAGTGATGAGGACAGAGTGTGTTGTTTACAGCTGACACAGAAGGACTCTCTCATCACCGCCTATATTTTGTATTTTTCCATATGCGGCGCTGAGACTGTCTACAAAGTGGAGGACATAATAGAGGAAGATTTGCTTTTGGATACATAATTTACACCAGTTTTACTGCCAGTATGTCACTTCCACAAACAAAGTCCCGACTTCACAACTGAAAAGTTTTTTTTTTTTAAAGAGCCAGACTGATCGAAGATTTTCAAAGCCGATACTGATAACTGATATTTGACAATAATTTAATCCAATAATTAAATATTGGCTGGTATTTGTTTATGACGTTAATGTTTTTGGCAAGATCCAAAATGAATGTTTGAGTGTGATATTTTACGGTTTGAAACTATATTTCCCTATCAATTGCAATCCAAAAAAGTCCTTTTTGAACAGAGAAATGCAATGAACTTGAAATAAGAAAAAATGGTCAAACATTTTATTGCTGCAGTTAACCGCACTGCAATATCTGTCTCGGTTAATCTCAGCGCTTCCAAAATATCGGTCAGCTCTAGCTTTTCCTGTTTCTCACTGTAATTTCCTGTAACATTCTACTTCAAAGTTCTTCTTACATTTCAAATAAGACTTTTAAACCTTCTTTATGACTGGGCGTGTCTCCTTCTTTTGCTAAGCTCCTGTAAACTGATTTCACAGTATATACAGCAGTTTAGTTAAACAGTGGATGTATTTCTCTATAGTTTTGTGTTGAAGGGCTTTGTATGTGGAGGCCCAGTAATGCATAAAATAATTTCTGTCCAAAGTGAAATCTCAGCAGTTGGTCTTGTTTAAGATATTTTAAAAAAATAAACTGTTTTCAAAGTGAATAGTTAGTGGTGAAGTTAATACCTTTTGACATTTGGTAGGAGGAACTGCTTTCAGTCTTGTTTACTGGAAAGACAGCGCAACGTTGATTTTGAAGGACATATGTTGCTGGTTAATTTTCTGTCAATTGTTTTAACTATATTTGAGTCTTAGCTTAACAAATGCAGCAGCTCTGATGAGCAGTATTTTGATAAGGTGTCATTGTCACTAGTGTTGCTGTGGGAAAAAAATGCTGTTTTTTCCAAGAGGATTTGTTTTTAATCGAGTGATAATGCAGTCAAAGTTTTGAAAGTTATTTTGAAGTTGGGTTCGTTCTTTTGTCAGTCGGATGGGAAATGGGCTCACCTGTGCGTACTGAGTGCACACTAACAGCACCACAGACTACGCTGATGAGCCTTAATTTCCTTTCACCAGTACATTAACAGATTGTGGCCCCCATAGGTTCTATTATCCTCACAACGGCTGAGATGGACAGCATCCATCGCGGAAACACCTACGCTCAAGCCTTCCATTTGTGAGCAAATCCGATTCCCGTAGGACACCTTTCAGAGTATGCGTTGCTCCTTTTGGTCGGTTTACCCTTTATGGAGGAAAGAGCTACAGTAGCTAAAGTCATTAGAGGCCATCTGGTGCTGGGACCCTTTAAAATGGAAGAGTACATTAGCTCGACTGGGTTGAGAATGGCTAAAGTGATGTTTTCCATTTTTATGTTGCTATTTGTGATTCGGAAGTCTACATTGATTGAACCATGATTGTAATCAGAAATACAAATCAAAGTGAGTGAACATTGTAATAAAAACTGCATCTAAACAGCCGTTTCCCATTAAGGCTCTGCAGTATGTGGCATGAATACTGCCTTGATCCTGATTGCAATCTTTTGATATCAATTTCAGGATATTGTGGGGTTTTTTTTTTGTTTTTTTTTTAAAGCACAATATGTATTTCTCATTGTTTTATGATTTGGCTTCTCTCCCTAACATAGCAGACTATTTCCCAGAGTTGTGTTACCCGTTATCAGTGCTGATACAGAAACATGGGAGTCACTCTGCAGACCATCGAAAGACAGAACTAGGAGAAGCGGACTGAGGGAAGTGAGCCTCACCAGATGCAGCAGGGGGTCTGCGGATGGAGGAGTGAGGGAGTGGCAGGAGAAGGAAGGAAGGCTGGGTGGGGGGAGAGAAAGAGGAGGAGGGGTGGGAGCAGAGCGTACCAGCGTGCAGCAGCAGTGACCAGAGAATCAGGTTTCTCAGACCCAGTAGTGAGAGAGAGAGGGGAGGAGAGAGGAGGCTGAGCCAGATCTCCCTTCAGACACTCCCAGGCTTTAAAGGCCCTGAGCTCAGCTTACAGTCCCTGGACTCTCCTTGATTCTGGATCTCAGCGTACAGGGCCAGTGTGACATACACACCTCCCTTAACCTTATCCCGGGTCCTACCCACCCATATCTGAGGCCAGCTGTCTCCTTAAGAGTACACACCTCTGGAGGTCGAACTCATAATATCCCTGGTGAGATCTATACTTTTGGTAAGTATAACTCTTTTTTTTTTTTTTTCTCTAGCAAGGAAAAATGCAATTTATAGTTTGTCTGACTCACTCTTTCTTTCTTTAGCTGCTGTTGCATTCAGGCTTTGCTGAAGTGATGCTTTGATGTCTCAAATGTCTGACTCTGGTTTTAATTTACTGTGCACACACCTCCCTCCCTGCCACAGTTTGGAGTTATAAATGGATTTCATTGGACTGACATGGCCTATTTACTTGGTTGTTGAATTCTTCACATACTTGTGTGCAGGAAAAATGCAGTCATGAGTAAATATCAAGACACAGATCTCACTGTACAGGGGAAATGAAATATTGTTATGATAGATGAAATAGACTTAAGCTGTTGGTTTTTATGTCTGAGTTGTTTATTCCCAACGTCCATCCTGTTAGATATGTCCATTAGTCATGGCTTTGTGTATATGTGTGTGTGTGGTCAGTGATCTCCCTAAAGAAGTGGCCTTGTGTGACTCATCTCGCCTAAGGAGAGCGCCAATCCAAAACGCTGAAGCATTGCCCCAAAAATAAAACAACATAATGTGACCTAATTGCAGCTTAAAGGCCTGCATGTTAAGTATAAGGGAGGGGGGGGGGGGGGTTAAACTTTGAGTAGTGGAGAATCTGAAAAACTTGGATGGGAAATAAACATGTCTTTGACGTGGCTCTGCAGTGAATCAGTTTATGGAGCAAATAGCTGTGGAAAATGAGCATCACTTTCATGGTCGGTCTGTTTCTTTCAGTAGGAGTGTGATATTAAATTGTGAAGCAACTGTGGATGCATTCCTTGTATCGTGTCAGTCATACTGTGGTGAGAACTCTTTTTTTTTTTTTTTTTTTTTTTTTGGCGGGGGGGGTGGCACTGGGGATTTTTTCAGGAGACAATGAACGGAAAGGATAGCAGTCAGGCATGAATTCAGATATGCAGACTTTAGAAAACCTTCCCTTCCAGAAGTGTTTGAGCCACATTTATCAGTTAACAACGGAGATAGCAGGAGTTTATTGGTTTTCACTGATAAGCAGCAAGTCTGAAGCTAATTTAGGTCTCTACTTTTAATGAGCCACATTATGGGTTAGGGTTAGTTGACATGTTTTATAAAGCAATGGTTTTGTATAACTCCGTAGATACAGAGTAGTTTCAACACTTTAAAGGTCCCATATTGTAAAAAGTTTTTTTAATTATGAAGCAGTCAGATTGCTATACAAATACTGTGAAGAGTATCAAAAACAATCATATTTTTTGGGGGGGGCTGGTGCCAGCCCTGCCCCTGTCATAATGACAATGCTGACTTTAGCAGGTATCATATTCACCATGTTAGTGTACTGTGTTATCATGCTAACATTAGCTAATTAGCACTAAACACAAGCTGAGGCTGATGGGAATGTTGATGGTTTTGCAGGTATTCGGTCAGCCAAAGGACTCTATGGGAACCATGAATGTCTGTATTAAATTTCATGTGGAAATCTATAAATCTGGCCCAAAATAGAGGACCGACCCACAGACATTGCCATCAGGGTTCAAAATGAACTTTTCCATCCACCAGCGAAGTGAAGCAAATCTACCAGCCACTTGCATATTTTACCTGCATTTGGCTAGTATGGATGGTGCTAATTTTTAACTCTGATTGCCATCCCAAGGGCCAAGGCATGAGCGTGCCTAAAACAAATTTTTGCAAGATTTTGTAGCGTTTTCATTTCATAATGATCCAAATCAAATTCTTAGAGTGACTGCTGTATGTCTAGTATTGATTTTTATCTGATGAGGCTGAGGCGAGCACAGGCTGGTGTGTGTGGGTGTGGGTGTGGGTGTGTGTGTGTGGGTGTGGGTGTGTGTGTGATGTTTCTTAGTCAGCACAGGAGTTGAGTAAAGATTGATGGTATGAGTAGATTAAGATTTAAATGCTGACTTGCCCTGGAAATATCTTGGCATTTAGTGCCTTGAGTCTACTACATCCTTGCAGACACTACAGCAGAGCAGTCACTTGCCAACACCCCACTACCCAGCTGATTGTCATTTAGTGAGGCAAAGCAGAACAGCTGATTATTATAGGTGATGAATGGACATGTTTCACATGGATCAGCAGAAAAGTCCTGTATACTGTCTGGACAAAGAAAAGGGAACTAGTAATGTCCTTCCTAAACTACAACTTCCCTACAGTAAGGCACTGTAAAGCAGCTGTACTGAGGTTTTGTATCGATTTAAACTTTTTGTAAAAAAGCTTTTACTAAATAAATTTTGTTTGGAAACAGGCAAAAGCATCTGGAACAAGTTTCCGACATCTGCTTGTTTTTAGCGGCGCATTTCCATTGGCATGATTCAAGAATAGCGATGGATCCTGAAGGTTCACGTGAGTAAATGTTATTCCCTCAGACTGATGATATAGATTTGTGATGATTTTGCAAGTTGTTTGAAGATGTATGATCTAATGCAGGGGGTTTCAACGTTTTTTAGGCCAAGGACCCCTTAGCTGAAAGAGAGACGGAGCAGGGACCCCCTCCACTACATATTAGTATATTGAGTTGCATATTAAGCTGGGCCGACAATAACGTGTAGGGCAGCCTAAAGCCTTTACACATACCTTTTTGTGGTGCATACAATACTAAGCTATTTAAATAATGATTGACATTCATATTTATACATAATGTTTTAATGTTAAACATATATGTAGCAGTGAATCCTTGAAGCTTCTGTATCTGTGGATGGCTACCTTAGTGTCTACCTTACCTACAGGCCAGTAGCACGTCATCAATGTGGTGTAAATTTAAGCTAATATTCTGTTGGACTCGTGTTTATGTATATTTTCAGACATATTTAAACGTTTAAACCATAACTTAGGGCCCCCTGCAGTAAGCCTAAGGACCCCCTGCTGAAGATCTCCGCTTTAATGGAGTTAAAATCAGCGTTAAGTCCATTTATCCTAATTAAATCAGTAATGGCAAAACCAATAAAACAACCCTCTCCCCTGGCCTGCAGTTCTGATGGTGTAGTATCTCAGGTATGTCATGACTTTTGACATGTGACTGCAGGCATCGAAGATGACCCAGATGTCAAGGTGATGATGGCAGGGTCGACTCTGAAAAAGGTCAAGTCCCGTTCGTGGAAGAAGCAGCGGCATTTCCGCCTTCTGGAGGACACCGTGACGATCTGGTACAAGTCCAGATGGGCAGGGAAAGGCCACTCCACTTGTGAGTACCAAAGCGTGTGCGCATGTTTGCATGCATGACATATAAACTGTTGTTTTATTCCTAATGATCTTCCCTGGTCAATCTCTGAAAAAATAAACCACATTGTACTGTATAATGGGTTCAAGTTCTGTGAAATTGAATCGTCTTCACGATTAGCTAATCGCATTCTTTCAAATCGCAATTTTGATTTGAAAACGATTAATCGTTCAGTCCTAGAGCACACGTCCAGGGATGCCTTTAAGGCCGGCGGCCACCTCTCTAGCATTAATCCTGCCTCAAGTCAGTGGAGGGGAGAGAGTGAGAGGCTGATGGTCTGCAGGCAGTACAGCCGTGATGGCTCTCTCCTGATTGTCCCTGTCAAAGCCTTCATCAAAGTTCGCCAGGGGAGGAGGCGTCACGTTTATTTGTGTTTTTTTTTAATTTTTTTTTTTTAGGGTTAGGTGCCTTGAAGGCAGCGGTCGCAGCGCTGCCTGGAAGGAGCAGTTAGGGTCAAAAAACACCATCACTGGTGGGGGGGCTGTGTTGTTTTTTGCTCTTCGGTTTTTGTGCTCATTAAACAAAAATTATAACATGTTAATTGGCAAGTTTAAAACGTGCAGGTAGGCAAATTGTGTTACCTTCTGACAGAGCCAGGTAGAGCTTGGCAATACGGAGAAAATCAAACATCACAATACTTTTGACCAAATAGCCTACATCAACGTCGATATTGCAGGGTTGGCTATTGGTGCTTTCACAAAATAGTTATATATGACTGTAATAGTATATATAGTCAATAGTATAATGACTGGGTAAAGGCAAACAGCTAGAACAGCCTGGTAAGTTCAGAAAATGACGTCACTTTACTGTAATACAGCCATAAAAACCAGGAAAAGACAATTATCTAAAATTTAAGACGATGTAAATGGACTGTATGGACTATGCCCTGCTACGCTGTGCAGTGCCATGCTACGTCATGCTTCCATGACTTCCATACCTAGAGATTGGCATGGTTTTATTTCAGTTAGCCTAATAGCTGGTTTGATTTACATTGAGAGATGATTTTATGGAAAAGTACCCCATGCCAATCTCTAGGTCTGGTGAAGGGGATGTGATGATGTGGGGCTATTTTAATTCCAAAGGCCAACAGAACTTTATCAGGATGCATAGTATCCTGGATCCATGAAATAACTGGCCTTTAAAAATAAAAATCTGCCTGCCTCTATGGGAATTTAACATAGGGGTGTGTATACTTATGCCCCCTGTATTTTAAGGAAGAACATGTATTTATTTACAATACACTATTCATTCACAAAGAAAATTAGTGTCCTTAAAGGTTGGATTTTTCCTCATTTTTTTAAATTAAGGCATTAAGATCCATTTACAAAAGATGATTTTTTTATTCCTCTTTTTAGTCAACTTTAGCATGGGTGTATTAACTTATGCTGAGCACTGTAATATGGAAATATTGCCCAATCCTAGAGCCAGGCTAGCTCTAAACTTAACTTTAACCATCCACTAATCATGTCTCAGTCTCAATTAGCGACGTGGAGGCTGTGCGTGAGGGCCACCAGTCAGAGGTCCTGCAGAGCGCCGCTGAGGAGTTCCCCGCTGAGCTCTGCTTTACCTTGGTCTTTCACGGTCGCCAAGGCAACCTGGACCTTGTGGCCAGGACGCCCGAGGAAGCCAAAGCCTGGATCGAGGGAGTGCGCAAGCTGATTCACAAAGCTCAAACGATGGATGAGAAGGAGAGGCAGGACCAGTATCCTTTTACTGTAGCACTATGGTATGGTGTTAAATCTGCTGTTAGCTGATATCAAACACTGGCTTTTCTCTGCACAAAGCTTCAAGAAGTCTTGTGAAGTGCGTATCATTCTGAAAAAATGTCAGGTAATGGATTGAAGGTTTATTTATAAGCCTACAAAAAATTGAGTTTGATCTAGAGGCCAACAATTGCAGTGACACACACTGCATGATTCTTACACTGTTAAAAAATATTATAAATATATATATATTAAAAATATTCGGTTACACTGTACTTGATATCTACATAAGAGTGACATGACACTGTCATGAACGTGTCATAAACATTATAAACAAGTCATAAACGTTTAGGACATAACGCTTTTAGTAGGTATCATTCGGTTTTTGTCATGACAAGTTAGTTAGGTTTAGAGTTAGGGTTCATGTGTCATGTCACTCTTATATAGATACCTTCAAGTAAAGTGTTACCAAATATTCCTTTAATTGTGTTTTAAAATGTGTTGTTTTTCTATAGAAAGAAAAAACATGTTCTGTGCGAACAGGTTTTAGATTGGTGGTTATTCATAATGTGATGTACTGAGTTTGACTCTTAGTTTGATCTCTTGTTTATGGGAAATGTAGGTGTGTGTAGGTTTGCACATGCATGTGTAGCCTATATGAGCATGGATAAGTGTTGCATATTGATGTGATTTTACATATATTATTGTTATGGAATGTCTGTGATGTAGTGGGTACGTATTGTGCGTCTAGTGTGGACCCCAGGAAGAGAAGCTGATTGCTACGGCATCAGCTAATGGGGATCCTTTTAATAAACAATGAAACATAAATGGAAAGTAATGGAAACTAGAAAATGCATTTCCTGCAGAAAATGCGTGGGAATGCTGAGCTATTCAGCAATTGCTAAAGCTAAACTGGATGAATAGCTTAAATCCGTAAGAAGAAGTTGAAGAAGGGAGAACAGTTGAAAAAGTGGAAATCGGTTTAATAAGTATGAATTTCATCAAAAAGTTAAAAGCCTATGCTAAACTGAATTGTTGGCTTTAAAAGTTGAATAATGACAAAAGATGTAGAACATTGTGAGGTCTGAGTATATTTTCTAACTGATAATGACTCACAAATGCAGAAATATGAAACAAATTGTATGAAAAATCTTAAAGCTCAAATGCATTGCACTGCTGAAACATCTGGACAATTGTCAGCGGTGGAAGCTAAACTGCATTACCTAAATAAGTGAAGAGCTAAAATACATTGTTAGAAAAGCTGGAAGCTGAACTGTAATACTGTCAAAGATGAAAGTTGAAATGAAATACCTGAAAAGGCTGAAAAAAGAAATACTTTGTATTATTAACAGACATATACACTGCATAGAACGAAAAAGCATCAATCTAGCTGAGATGAAATGTGAAATATATTGCGTGAAAAGAAGGGGGCTGAACAAGAGGAAAGGGAGAAGGAGGGAAGGACAGAAGAGAAGGAGAGAAGATGACAAATGCTGTGAGAAACAGATGAAAATGCAGAAATCTGTAGTATTCAAGTTGACTGTCTGTGAAAGTGTTGTCATGGATACTAACGACCAGTGGCCAGTGTTAGTAAACAGCCTTTGATCTCTGTGATGACATCTCTTTGATCTGTAATCAGTGAACGACCAGAGCACCTGCTGTTAAACTGCCACCTGTGGCATGCTGCAGCTATTCAGAGACACTGAGAGCGAGCAAGCTCTCAAATAAAGGCTCAGACTGCAATAACGATAGGGGTTATCAGTCAAGTTACGTCATCCTGAGCACCGGAAGGCCTTTGCGAACGTATTGGTATCAAATTTATGTGGATAAACTTAAAAATGTGGGCATATCAGCGATTTTAAAAAAGGGGTTCACTCTGCATTTTGCTCGTAAATGTGGAGAATGTTAAACAGGGCAGCGAATGGAGGAAGGTGCGGAACTTTTGTCATTTGGAAGCTCAACAAGCCAAAAGTAAAAGGCGTATCACAAACTGAGCAGATTGCCTGAAACTAGACAACAATACCTACGTTTTGATGTATAAATTGTGTATGACAAGTAGATATTGTGGGCGTGAGAGCAATTTATAGAGAAGGGACAAAGATACTTTTTTTAAGGCTCTGTGCTCTGGCTATGACATCATCCACTTTAGCTCACGCAATACACGCAGAAAATTATAAACGCAGAAAAATCCTGAAATGATCACTCTCATTGACTTCAATGTTAAAAAAGGGTTAGTGTTAGTGTTAAAAAGCTTAATACTTAAAAAAGTATAAATAGTAGAAAAAAAGTTGAAGTCCCATCATTAGCTGAAAATTTTAAAAGTTGAATGGTTTTAATAGCTGAAAGTATGCAGAAGTTACGGAGAGCCAAAAACGTATGGAAGAGGGAATAAGAGTTTATAAAGAATAGAATAACAATAGTTGGAATGCTGTTGAACAGCATTCCCACTAATAAAACATGAATGGAGATGACCATCCCTCTGTATTTATGAATGAATATGATGATCTTGGAAAAACAGTCAACAAGTGTAATCAAGCCTGGTCCAGTATGGTGCGGAAGCTAGGTAACTTTTTTTATTTTTTCTCTAATGTTACTTAACCAGATAACAACAACAAACAGCAACAAAAGAAAAAGTTTTGCTCTACCCATGAGATTATTTTATCCCTGGGGTTTTCTAATAGAACTCTCCAGCTGATTGTAACTGTACATTTTTTATTTTTATTTTTATTTGAATTGTTGTTCCACAACACTTGAGCTGGCGTTTCCCTCAGTATCCTCTCAGCTGGGTCCGCGACTGGTTTCAGAAAGCTGACAAAAACAAAGATGGGAAGATGAATTTCAAAGAGGTGCAGACACTGCTGAAGATGATGAACTTGGAAATGAATGAGGACCATGCTTTGCATCTGTTCACGGTGAGCTATGATCCTCTTTAGGAAGGAAAATGAGAATAATTATACAAAAATGATCATTTCCTCCAGTATCGTAAATCATATCGCAATTGCAATGTCAGTCAAAAGAATTGCATGTTAAGTGTGCAGGGAAGTTGAGGACCCAAATGAGAGCAAGCAGGCAGGATAAATTGAAGTTAAGAATTTAATGGAACCAAACACAAAATAATTAAGGTAGTCCAGAGCATAGCTGACACGGAGAAGACACGAACCAAACACATGTAACATTAACAATGATCTGACACAGGACAAGGGGAACACAAAGACTAAATACAGAGGGTAATGAGGTAACGAGAGGCAGGTGACACAAGGGCTGGGAAACAGGTGGAAAACATCAGGCAATCACAAGAGCGGGAAACTAAAGACAGGAAGTAAACTAGACAAGACAGAAAGTCAGATTTCAAAATTAAACACGAACCAGAACATATACAACCATGACATTGCAATCAGATATTTTCTACATATCATGCAGCCCTAATCTCTCTCTCAAACATCTTTTATAAAATTGATGTGGAGTGACAAATTTATATTTATTTTAGTTTTTTTGGGTATGTATGTGTGTGTGTATGTTTGTGGGTGTATACATGCATGTGTATGTATGTGGGCGTGGATAAGTTGCATATTGATGTGATTTTTACATATATTATTGTAATGGTAGTCTGTTATATAATGGATATGTATTGTGTGTCTAGTGTGGACCCCAGGACAAGTAGCTGACTGCTACGGCATCAGCTAATGGGGATCCTTTTAATAAGCAATAAAAACATATTTAAACAGTGCAACAAAGAAAGCTGGTGCTTTATTTCCACAGAAGGCTGACAAGTCTGAGAGTGGCTCTTTGGAAATCGAGCAGTTTGTCCATTTCTATAAGATGCTGACCCAGAGGGATGAAGTGTGGAAGGTATTCCAGGACTACTCTGGAGATGGAGAGAATTTACTGTTGGAGGAGCTGGAGACCTTCCTGAGCATGGAGCAGCACGAGGGAGGGCAGAGTTACCAGCTCGCCAAGATGCTGATCGACCGCTACGAACCATCTGAATCAGGTAAACATGGCCGGTGGTCCATTACTCAAGTAATGTACTAAGTACAAATTTGAGGCATTTTTCTTTTCATGCCACTTTCTACTTCTACTCCACTACATTTCAGAGAGAAATATTTTTTGTGATAGATTTTTTTTTTTATTGGCACCTTCAGACAAATTTCACAACATGTGACAGGTAATAGCAGATGGTGCACAGAACAGATAAACACAAATTGAACAAGAACAAAAACCCTCTTCCACCCTCCACCCTCTGCGGTCTCGAGGAAAACAAAACAAATAAACAAACAGAAATCACACCTTGCCTAGTCACTCTCCTCTATTTCTTGTGGCGCTGAGGTCATTAGGTCTGACATTTGTGCCGCTGCGCTTTCCCATAGGCTGATAGTTGATGATTTGGTCTTGTTAATTCTTGCTGTAGAGAGCTCAAGCATAACTATGTCCAGAAAATACGCCAAACACTGTTTTATACAAAGCGAGTGGGGGGTGAAAATGCTGAAAATGAGCTGAGCTATCATTTTCTTGGTTGCAGTTGAGCCGGCTAGCCAAATTTTACAGTCTCCCAAGCATGTGTAATTTAGAGTCGTCATTAAGTAAAAAAACAATCGGGTCAGTAGGAATTCAACATCCTATCACATCAGATATTATTGATGTTGTTTTTAAGAGAGAAATATTTCCTCCACAACATTCATCTGACAGCTTTAGTTACAAGTTCATATTTTTGCACACAAAACACATGTAGTTTATAAAATATTTTATTACACATTAAACTTCCCAACAATATATAGGCTTACAAGTCCTGCTGAAATGATTAGAACATTAAACACTTAGTTGATTGACAGAACTGTTTTCATCGTTTCCAGTTTATTAAAATGTGAGGACATTGAGTTATTTTACTTTTAATACTTTAAATACATTTTTCTGATGATACTTACATACTTTTACTTAAGTAACATTTTCATTGGAGGGTTTTTACAGTGTGGTAGGCCTTTTAGTACTTTTACTTAAGTAAAGGGTCTGAATACATCTTCCACCAGTGGCTATACTCTGGTTTGTGAACTAGCTGAAACATGTGTGCTATTGATGCTTTATGAGGACTCAGTGTACACTCTTTAGGTTTAGTTTGTCAAGTCAAGTGGAACTAAAGGAAGTAAGTTCTTATCTGAGACCCAAGTCGAACATAAAGATAGTCAGTTGGGTTATAAAGCATTCATTTACATGCAAATAAACCAGTCCAACCTGAACATACACCCTGTCTGCACAAACTGTAATGTTAGCTCATGTTTTGACGTGTCTGCGCGCACTTACTCAAGTACTGTACTTAAGAACAAATTTGAGGTACTTGTACTTGAGTCTTTTCTTTTCATGCCACTTTCTACTTCTACTCCGCTACATGTCAGAGAGAAATATTGTACATTTTACTCCACTACTTTAATCTGACAGCTTTAGTTACTTTACAAGTTAAAATTTCTGTACACAAAACACATGCAGTTTATAAAATATGATTTATTATAAATTAAACTACCCAACAATATAACGGCCTACAAGTCCAGCTGAAATGATTGGACCATTAAACACATAGTTGATTGACAGAACAGTACTTTTAATACTTTAAGTACATTTTCCTGATGATACTTGCATACAGTACTTTTACTTAAGTAACATTTTCAATGCGGGACTTTTACTTGTAACAGAGTGTTTTTACAGTGTGGTATTAGTACTAAAACTTCTTCCACCACTGGAGATGGCTGTGACTCACATCAGTGCATCTTCATGTCACACATGATTTCTGTGGAAAGACTGGACCTCATTAGGAGTTGCCCAGTTGCACTACTGCCCTGAAATACAGCCGCACATGATTGATGCAATAATAGGAACGTGCGCTAATGTTAAATATGTATTGTGCATAAATATTTAATATTCACTGAGTGTGTGGATTCCTTTCTTTCCAGTTTACATATATTTATTAAACTCCAGCAACTCAGCAAATACATATACCATGTGACCTGTGCTCAGTGGTGGAATTTAACTACGTGCATTTAGATGGATAGATGGATAGATGGATAGATAGATAGATACTTTATTCATCCCAAAGGAAATTTTAGGCATCCAGTAGCTTAGACAACCATAACGCAACAAACACATATATCACACATAAATAAGAGTAAAAATTTAAATAAAAAAACACTCACAGAAATGCAATGACCATGATAAGGTGTGTGTGCAATGGTGGTAGTGCAAAAGTGAACAGTGCAGGGATTGAACAGTGCAATAGATTATTATTAAATATGATCTATGACTATAAAATAATAACTGGCTATGAATAAGAACAATATATAACAGGGAATAAATAAATTATAAGATGTAGATGTTGTGACCGCAGTCCAGATTGTGTAGGAGGGCTAATATAGCCTATAAGACCGTAGTACAGCAGACAAATTAATATAATGGTAGGGGCTGAGAAAGACAGGCTCATGCTGAAAAGTCCATTTCTCCCCTCCCCCTTTGTGTGGTGTTGAATAGTTGGATGGCCCTGGGGACAAAGGACATCCTCAACCTGTCTGTAGAGCATGACAGTGACAGAAGTCTGCCACTGAACATGCTCCTCTGTTTGATGAACGTGCTGTGTAGTGGGTGGCGGTCATTGTCCATGATCGCCAGCATCCTACTCATGGTCCGTTTCTCTGCAATTGCTGTGAGCGGCTCCAGCTCAATGCCGACAACAAAGCCAGGCACTCAAGTACTGTACTGTACTCAAGTATACATTTGAGGTGCTTGTACTTTACTGGAGTCTTTTCTTTTCATGCCACTTTCTACTTCTACTCTGCTACATGTCAGAGAGAAATATTGTACTTTTTACTCCACTACATTCATCTGACAGCTTTAGTTACTTCACAGATTAAGAAGTTTGCACACAAAAGACATGTAGTTTATAATATACAATGTTTTATTATAAATAAAACTACTCAATAACAATATAATGGTCTAAGTCCAGCTGAAATGATTTGACAATTAAGCACAGAACAGTTTTGATGGTTTCCAGTTTCTAAAATGTGAGGATTTTTGTTTGTTTGCATTGAGTACTTTTACTTTAAATACTTTAAGTATATTTTCCTGATGATGCTTACATACTTTTACGTAAGTAACATTTTCAATGCGGGACTTTTACTTTGATACAGAATATCTTTACAGTGTGGTATTAGTACTTTTAGTAAAGAATCTCAATACTTCTTCCACCTCTGCCTGCGCTACCTCTTGATCTGTGACTACTAAAGTCATATCATATCCTCTGTGCAGCCAAGAAGCAAGGCAAAATGTCGTTAGATGGCTTCCAGATCTACCTGTGCTCACAGGAGGGCTCCATATTTAAACCTAAGCATCTGGATCTTCACCAGGACATGAGCCAGCCGCTTAGCCACTACTTCATCGCCTCCTCACACAACACCTACCTCCTGGAGGACCAGCTGCTAGGACAGAGCAGCCTGGAGGCATACATCAAGTAAGGGCTGCTGCACGCACAGCATGCAACACCCTTTATTCTTAGTACGCGCTTTAAAGTCCCATCTTATGCTAATTTAAAGGGATATTTCACCGCTGGAAAGCTAAATATATCTTTAAATTGGGTCACTTATGTAGTATAAATGTGAAAAAAATTGAAATTGGGGCCTTCTAGGCCGAGAAAAGCCAGGAAATGTGTTTTTGGCTCATGTGGATGAAAGACACCAAATCCCAGAGTCCGTGGCTCTAGTGGTTACACAATTCAAATATATAAAAAAACGACATACGAAACACATTATATGCTCCGTAAAGTTCAGCTAACACATACTAGCATTAGCGCTTGGTAGGCTGTAAACGGAGTATAAACACAGCTGTAAATTTGCGTGGAATGTAGAATGGTCTCATCTAACAGTCACAAACTCCACCAGCGGGTAACAGTTAGTTGGATACAAGCACCCCATTTCTGCAACAGTCCATGTTAAAAAAAGCCCACCTCCACTAGCTAGTCTTACCCGGTGACAGAGCAGCATCGTCGTTCAGCCATGTTTCCACAACAACAAAAACACAGCAGTCTCTGAACTCGCGTTGGGAGTTTTCGTTGAAGTTGGATGTAGTCCAGTTTGTTGAGACACTTGCAAGCAGGATTGATGGGACAGGTGGCCGGCTAGCGTTAGCTTTCCACCTAGCTCATACTCCAGCGTATTAGCTAGGAGTATGAGCTAGGGACATCCTCCGCGTTTCACCGCTGAGGATACCCCCTTACCGGTTAGCGGCATCGAGCAACACCACAGGCTGATGTGCTGGTCTCCGTAGCAGGCGAAGCCTGGCACAGGTGGCTGGCTAGCGTTAGCTTTCCACCTACCCTCGTCCCCTGCACATAATTGTTGTTGTAAAATTTTCTTCAGGATAAATAAATCTGTTTCTGCTGAGAAGCTAAGTGATGATTCAAGATGGCTGACACTCGTTTTTACCTCGGCAATCTCCGGAAAAAGCCGACAGTCCAACCCCCTATGGCCAATGCGGAAGTACTGGCTGTAGTCCATTGCCTCTGGAAAAATGTATACAGATGACGTAAAAACAAAGATTTTTGCATCATCGGTATACATTTTTTCCAGACCCACAATACAGAGATCTCTCCTCTCAGAGGGACATGAGGGAGGGAAGCACGGTCATTCAAAAATACTACCGTGTTTCTGTTGATACAAAGCTTAATGCTAAATCGGTGAAGTATCCCTTTAAGGTTCATACTTTTAGGTAGGTATTTTAGGTTTCTACTAGAACATGCGTACATGCTTTAATGTTTAAAAAACATAATTTTTTTCATACTGTCTGTCTAAATAAACTTGTATTGACCATCTGTCTGAAACGCTTTGTTTTAGCGTCTGTCTCTTTAAGTCCCCCTCTCGAAAAAGCCCAGTCTGCTGTGATTGGTCAGTGTTACCGGGTCTTCCACATCTGTGCTCTTGGAGTCTCTGCACCGTCATTGCAGCTGGGGAATGACTGTAACGGCACTGTAGCAGCTCTCTCTCTCTCTCTCTCTCTCTCTCTCTCTCTCTCTCTCTCTATATATATATATATATATAGTATAATTGTGACATCACAACCGTGCGGAAGTCCTGATGGCTTGTCTAAAGGCACAGTTTCTAAATACAGCATGTGTCCATTTGTCTGTGGATTGAGCATTTTGATACTTTCACAGTATTTATATAGCACCTCGACCTGCTACACCTCGACTAGAACAAGACATGGCAATCTCACTTTTTTTACAATATGGGATCTTTAATTGAAACAGAGGATAGGCAATCACAGTAAAGTGAATTTAATGTACTTATCAGAGTTGAGTGACCAACTTGACAGGTTGACTTTCTTAGCTTAAAATGAAAGGTGTGTGTGTGTGTGTGTGTGTGTGTGTGTGTGTGTGTGTGTGTGTGTGTGTGTGTGTGTGTGTGTGTGTGTAGGGCCCTGAAGAGAGGCTGCCGTTGTGTAGAGGTGGACTGCTGGGACAGCAGTGATGGTGAACCCATTGTGTACCATGGTCACACTTTTACTTCCAAGATTCTTTTTAGAGATGTAATTTCAACTCTGAAGGAATACGCCTTCAAGGTGAGCAGCACTAGCACTATTTGCTTATAAAGGGTTAGCTTACTCAAATAACCAAGAAAACATACTTCATCACTTACTCCTAACGGTATTCAGCCATGCAACAGTTCAATTCATATCATATTTTATGTGGCAGTTTCTTTGCAGGGTGCAAATGTTCCACCAAAACAAGTTCCTTGCTGAGAACATTTTGCAGAGCCACCGTCGCTGTGTTCATAACTTAGTGGTGTGAATGCTGGATGCTGAAAAGCTGACACTACACTGCATTGCTGGCTGAAATGTGTAAGAAGAAAGTGAAGTAGTAGTAATAGTTGAAAAAGTGGGAATAGGTAAAATTTGAATGAATGCCATTGAAAAGTTGAATAATAGGCCTACCAATGCCATATGTAAAAAAAGAAAAGAAAAAGTAGAATATTTAAAAAAAAAAAATTAACTTTTTCCCAGTAATTTCTGGTCTCAGGTGATTGGAGTTCCTGTCACTCAAGACTTACATGGCCAAATGTGTAAGTCTGATTGCTTCTATAGTAACATGTCTGGGGCCTGCACAAATGTTACTGCATTTTAACTTAAAAGTATGTATGAAGAGTGAAAATTTTGGAAATAGGAGCAAGACTTATTTGTAGAAGTTTTTAAAGCTCCTCTCCTCCTCTCCACTTTAGCTGTGATATCGCCCTCTCTAGCTCTGAACATTACATCCAATACATACTTATGTAAAAATCTGAGAAGGGCATTTTTACTAAGCTTCAAAGAAGGTGGAGTATTTTTTTAAGTTTTAATAGGATTTAAAAGTTGAGTAATACCCGTAATGTATCAAAGATGTGAGACATTTTAAATTTTGAATGGAGTTTCTAGCTGAAAGCATTTTTGGGCAGACATGGGGGACTCAAGTCACATGACTTGACTCGAGTTAGACTCGAGTCGCAAATTTTAGGACTTCAGACTTGCTTGATAAACATTCATAAAAGACTCGACTTGACTTTGACTTGATATTCATGACTTGAGACTTAACTTAGACTTGAGTCAAATTACTTGAAATTACTTGATTTTCTGTTTAATAAATATATATTTTTTCCCCTCTGATATTGAGGACTACGATTTTAGTGCTGTTGCATGCGTGGGAACCCGTTGATATGATGACGCGGCACACGGCGGCAGACCTGCACTAAACGAGACTGGCTATGGCTAGTAACTTAACGTCATGGATTCCTCTGCACCGAAAATAATAAAGTTTGGCTATAAGGATTACACATCTGACCAGGCAAAGAAGAAACAAACTGTCTGCAGTACAACAATTTCTGATGTCAACAACCACCACGTCGAATTTCATCAGACACTTCAAATCGGGAGAGTTTGGGTTCCAGTTCCCATATTCAGCTGAACCACTAAAACTCCAGCAGTTCATAACCACTGTCTTTAGCTTGTTTAAAAATGGAAACTTTTGTATGACTTGACTTGCTTGACCAAAGCTATGACTTGACTTGCTTGATTGTCACAAAAATGACTTGGACTTGCTTGAGACTTGAAGGTTAAGACTTGAGACTTACTTGCGACTTTCCCATGTGTGACTTACTCCTATCTCTGTGAATGGGTATAGAAGTATGAAAAAGTGCGCAAATGTATAGATTTTGAACAATTTCCTAGAAAACATTGAATATTTCTGAAAGTATGAAAGATATGAATATGACAAGTAATAGCACACATGTCCTAATGAGCTGAATGTTTGAATGAGGTTTCTACATAGAAATGTGGAAGGGGTTAAAAGGCTACTGAGGTATAAAAATGAAGAGAATTGTAGAATAACATTGTGGTTGTGAATGCTTATAAGACAGAATAATAATAATAATACAGATAAGCCAGTATTGTGTCTTTTCTTTCCTGTTGGATAGGCATCGGACTTCCCAGTCATTCTGTCTCTTGAGAATCACTGTGGTGTGGAGCAGCAGACTGTCATGGCCCAGCACCTTAGCAAAATCCTGGGTGACACACTACTGACCACCCTTCTGGATGGGCAGGTCCCTCAACAGCTTCCTTCTCCACAGGTTACAATCTGTTTGGATTTTGTTCACTTCACAGGGCGAGGCACCGAGGGATTCATTTTTATTTTTTTTAACCAATTGTGGTGGGCAGTTAAGTTGTGGGACCTGTTAATCAATGTTACCCAAAGAAGCTGACAACACAACCCTGCTAATTTCACCCAAGGAAATAATGTCTACTTTAGACCTCAGTTTACCAGGACTAGCAACTCAAATGCATTCAGATTTGTTATAGGCAGGAGATGTGGTTCCATTAATGAACCTTTATCACAATAAGCAAATTACCACATGAACAACAGTGAAATTCTAAGGATGCCTTATGTTAGTATTTAGCTCAAAGCACTGCTGTTTCTAAGTAGAGCTGTTGCGGCTGTAAGCAGTCCAACAAAGTGCTGCCGCGAGGGACTAAACTCTGGGAGATGCATAAACACACTGAAGCGCTCAGGTTGTATTGTAATGATTTATTCCTCCACACGTAAAATACAACTAGCACTGCAGTTACCAAACGTAAAGTTACTTTGGGAGTTGAAATAAGTGCGTTTGTGCGGCGGTCAACAGAAAGTGTTCGCTCCCAGGCTCACCCCCTCTCTGTCAAAACCCAAAAAACCCAGGTGAACATGTGAAGCAAACAAGTATGTTATCACTTCCGCTCAAACCGCGATGAAAACGTCCACCACCTACAATATAAGTGCACAATATAATAATCAATAAATAATATAAATGAGACCATAAACAACATACGATATGTGGCTCCTACAAGAGCCATACAGAGTCTTGTTTCATCTTAAAATAGTGTAGTGTGGCTTTTACATGCTGTTTGTATATTGTAGTTTTAATTTGAACACCTCATTTGGGTGATTTTGAGGGGAAACTTTGTTTTTTTGTCTTCCTGGACCCTACTTTCCTATGTATTTGTGTCAAAGGGAAATTGGTCAAGAATAAAGCAAGACCACTGCAGTTGGCAGCGGCGAAAACAAGCTATAAAGTTACGTTAATGGGCAATTGCGCAACTTCAATTTAGTGTCTGAGTGACAACATTCAGAAAAGGATCCCTACAGAGATAGACCTGAAACATCCCTGAAATCGCTGTTTGGAGAAGCAGGCAGGAGTACCGACACAGAAGCTAAGCATTGTACTGCTGTAGACGGGGCAGCAGCTAAATGTATTGTATGAAACTTAGGTATCATTTAGAATATAGACATTTTAAAGATGAATGGTTTGTGTGTGGCCTGTTCCGCATCTACCACTGAAAGCATAACCATAGTATAGATTCCAAGCTCTTTTCCATTAGAGCACTTACGGCAATCAATGCTAACTTGAAGTAATGGCAGATCAATCCTGTGATGAATTCCATTGAGGATTTTGGCAATTAAATAGGTGCATTGCTGCGTTGAGTTGGGAGACAGCAAAGTGCAGGAAGATGGACCACCTTCATGAGCAGTCTGGGTACTCAGCCCATTCAACTAACTTGAGTTTCTTTATCTAACTGGGTTAAATGAAGTTCTTAAATCTACTCATTTGTACTTTCAAATTAACAGAAAAATACCGCAAATAAAGTGGAGTTGATTATCACGTACAGCATGCAGACAAACAGCTCTCACCAATCTGTGCCTGTGTTGGTGTTCATTCCAGGAATTGAAAGGCAAGATTTTGCTGAAAGCCAAGAAGCTTAACAATCCAGAAGACTGTCTCGATGGAACCCAGACAGATGAAGTAAGCGACGAAGAAGCAGAAGATGCAGAGAGCCTGTCTACAGGGAACCCACCTGCTAGGAAGGTACATCAACCTGATACTTTATGAGATCCGAGATCCCTTAATGTTGGATTCAAGAAAGCGACTTTATTTCTTGTAGCATGATTTGACCATGCTTCTTAAATAAACACGTTTTCCTTTACAGATAGTGGAAGTAGAGAAGACAGGGAATGCTATAAAAAGTGATTGTAAATCAAGACAGAAGCGTATGGAACTTGATTGTAGAGAGAGAGACAGGAAGCCGGGTTGGGACGTAAGAGACAGCGAGGCGTGACTGGAGTAGAAGAAGGGAGATAGTGAAAAGATACAGGAAATTTATTTAAAAGAAGACGGATATGGGAGAAAGAAAACGGCATCCAATGTCTGTCGCCTTAGCAGTGGGAAAAAAGCTCAGTGTCCTCTGAGGAAATAGCTATTAGAAAATATCTAAATTATAAAAGTGAAATGCTCAGTGCAGCTGCTGAGAAGCGAGACATGAACTGGAAGCATCTGTGGCTTTAATAATTGAATCAGAGGTGAGGAGGGAGAGAGGGGGATTCTAATCATTTTACCCAGATTTATTAGCTGCATTAAAGCTTTGGTTAAGCTAAATTCATCTTTAAGATTTTTTGTTATTGCTGTAATTTATAGACCAGTTATTAAATAATAATAATAATTCCCCAATAAATTACTCATCTACAGGAACAATCAAAGTAACAGTGTGAAAAAAGTTGGAAATAAGAAAACAGATACCTGTTTTTTTTGTCCACAACTAAACAAAAACTGTTAAAATAAAATGTAAAAATGCATCAATAAAATAATACGTACCTAGGAATGTGTCCCAAATTGAAATAAAACAGCTGCGGCTGACAGAAATTGGACATTTTCCTTGAAAAGCAACGACAAGCATGTTAACATCACTAATAAATACTCAGTAATTAGCTCAATATTTGTATACAAATATATACAACTGATACAGTATGTACAGTACAGTCCATACTCCGTACTTTGGTCCGTATGGGGACTTGAACCGGTGACCCTCCGCTTCTCAATCCAACTTCCTGCAGACTGAGCTACTGCCTATATATCTGCATAATAATATCCACATAATAGTGTAATCATTGCTGATTTTGAGTGAAAAAGTAAAGACAACACTTGAATATGTCCGTATCAGAGGAATGAAACCAGATGGAAGCTGCTTGTTTAAAATAAGTTGCAAATTTTCATGCAAATATTAGAAGATATTGAAAGCCTCTTGATACTGTATGAATTGTATGTATCTATTGCTTTGCATAGATTCATGAAGAAGTGGCAAATAAGGTCAAGACTCATGAGATAGTTATGATGAGATAGTTAGGAAACATCATTTTTTCCTGTTTTTAATTTGAATAAAAGCATGCTCATTTATAACTACTGTAGTTGTTGTCGCGGTGTGGTTACATCATGATAATGTCCTGGCAATTACGTGTAAATTCCCGAGCATTCATTACGCAGCTCTTACCTTACAATGATGCAATCATTTGCACCAAACAAGTTCCACATTTCTGATATTGTGGAAAATAAATAAATAAACCAAACTTCTTTTAGTCTAGTAACTTGCTATTTTGTTTAAATTAAGGACAAATTAGTTTGCAATTATTGGTGTACTTGTGTATTTTTCCGGAACTTCCCCCCCCCCCCCCCCCCCCACACTATTTTGTTGCAGTTTGATAGTTGTGGACACATTACCAGGTCATTATTATGACTCACTAGCCTCTAATTTACAGGGATACGGTGACCCAAAGCTGCTCACCCCTAGATGTTATTAATGTTTAAAGTGATGGGAATAGGATTTCTTTGTTGATTAATTTTCCATTTTATTCTCCCATTTTGCAGAAGTCCAAACTGTCCACGGAGCTGTCGGACTTGGTGGTTTACTGCAAAAGTGTGCACTTCCGTGACTTTGAGCATGCTCGTTTACACGCCAAATGCTATGAGATCTCCTCATTCTCTGAGAACAAGGCCCAGGCGCGTGCTAAGGACGAAGGTACATGAACATGAAGGGAACAGTGGACAACTTTAAAATCTTAAGGGCATTTTATAGCCCTCAGATAAAATATCTGTTTCATGACTATAAAATGTTATCCATGTGTTACAAAGTGTACAGTAGCTTTCTTTTGACACTTTTTACTTTTTATATTATACTGTCCCTGAGTCGTAGATAGAGGAACACATAGCTTCTCTGTGTTCATGCAGTATCAGGGGTCTCCAACATGTAGCTTTCCAGTAGCTCGCCAATAGGTTGACAAACTGAGTCACAAATTGACCACCATATTAAAACTGAGGTAGCTAACTTTGTGAGCCATTGAAGTGAAATGTGGTAATGTTTTCAGTGATGTAGCTAACTATGTGGGCTAAAAGAAATGTAAAATAAGTCATGCACCTTGATGTGAAGTGAACATTTTTCATAAGCTTTGGTTATTGCAATTTCATACGTGTACAAACAGTAGCTTCACTCAGCTTATGTGTGCTATGTAATGAAATGTGAGCGATGGGATGCATGTAGCTCTTGGCCACTTCAGTAGCCCTTTGATGAAGTACGATTGGAGACCCCTGTGCTATAGAAACAGAGTGGCTTTATTCTCTTTAAACCTCTCCTCGGGGACAGATTTTGTGCAGTACAACACACGTTGTGTTAGAGTGTAAGATCCTTTGTGTTTAACCAAAAAACATCCCCGAAATCGCTATTGCCAGACTCCATCTGGACAAAAACATAATGATAATAATTTTATCATGATAAAACACACTTTATTCAAAGTCGACAGAAAGTTGCATTGGTTTGTCTTTCCATGGTTTCAACAATCACTAATTAGTTTGAAATAAACCCTTAATTCACCCTAGCCATGTGCACATATGCTGGATCTAGATCTGTACACGCTAAAGAAGTCTGGTGGGTTTGGCAATGGTGATTTTGGCGCTTTCTTATTAAATTATTATATTATTTACAACTGTACCTGAGAATAGATAGAGGAACACGTTTCTCTGTTTACGCTATAGAAATTGAGTGGCTTTATTCTCTTTAAACTTCTCCTCAGGAACAGATTTTGTGCGGTACAACACTCGGCAGCTGAGCAGGATCTACCCCGATGGCTTCAGGACCAATTCCTCTAACTACAACCCCCAGGAGATGTGGAATGTGGGCTGCCAGATAGGTGAGGGGAAGGGTGATGTTGCCCTCTGCTGGTTACACCAAACTTACTTACAAACTTACTTACCTCTGAAATCCCCAATGTCCCCTGTTTCCAATCTTAATGAGTATTCTGATGGCAAGCAATTTCATGTATTATTTCAGCCATGTGTACTGAAGTGCTTTCAGGATCAGAAAGATTGAATTGTGCTTTTGATACTTAGGATTCAGGGTATGGATGTAGACAGGGTCAGTGCTGTCAATTCAGCCCTTTGGTTACAGTTTAATCTGCCAAATATGAGTAGCATATATAACATAACTTAGAACTTTAACATAAGATAGTGCTGTCGCTGCTGGATGAAAACCTTGTAAATTCCCAATGCAAAATCAAAATCAAGAAAGGACAAATAAAGGTTCTTTTTGATTTGGTTGATGGTTTCAAAAGCCAAACTTGTCACAGAATCTTCCTAACCCAAAGAAAGGCACACACTCCAGGGAAATGCATAAATATTATATATAAATAATAATGGACAGTAGACAGTGACAGCAAACATGGTCCCCAGTCAAAATTGAACCAGGAACATTGCAATATGGTATGTAGCTTATATCACTCACAATTTGAACATGGCCATAACCATGCGACAAATTTTGACATGTGGCCCTAATCCTCTTCCGTAAGGGCCAGGCACAGAGCAGTTGGGGAGTTTAACAGGACAGATGTTTCCTGTCATCAGGGCTAAACCGACGCCGTCTGTTCTGGATGAAAGTCTGGACTTGTCACATGAACTTTGATAGCTAGATAGAATACTCTTGAGTCTAGGAAATCATGGGATACAGCCTGCCAAGAAACAGCACAGTAAATTGCATTATTTCCCTTCTCCCTCTTTCCCAAAGTGGCTCTGAACTTCCAGACAGCTGGTCTGGAAATGGACCTGAATGACGGGCTGTTCAGGCAGAACGGCTGCTGCGGCTACGTCCTTAAGCCTGACTTCATGAGAGACGGCAACACTCAGTTCAGTCCAGACAAACCCGAGGAGCGGCAAGGCTACAAACCCCTCCGCTTATCCATACAGGTTCAAAACTGCACGACAGAAGTTTTTGTCAGTGTGTGAATTTGAGGCAGGATGTTGCAGAAATCTAGCATGAAAACAACTGAATAACAAAGAAAAAAGACACAAATTGCTGTTCTTCTGTGCAAGTACAGTACAGTGGTGTCTGTATCTAATAGGTAAATATGTGTGTGTGTGTGTGTGTGTGTGTGTGTGTGTGTGTGTGTGTGTGTGTTCATCAGGTGATAAGTGGGCAGCAGCTACCAAAGGTGAATCAGAAAGAGGGCTCTATTGTAGACCCCCTGGTCAGAGTGCAGATCTTTGGAGTGCCAGTGGACCAGGACATGAAAGAAACCCCTTACATTAACAACAACGGTGAGTTTTCTCTGTACAGATAATGTGTATTTCATTTATATAGATAGTTTTGATGTTATAAGGGCCAGGATGTGAAAGAAAAATAAGTACTTGTTGCTTATTGCTCCTCTGCATGTGTGCATGTTTAAAAAAAGAGGCTATAATTCTGTGTTGCTTGGCTGTGTTTTGTAGCTACATTTACTCAATGTGTATACTGTTGATGTATTAACATACTAATGTCTTGCTGCTTCCCGTTGCTCTGCGTGGCTTCTCGAGGAGGCTTATTTTGTTGCTGTTGCTGTCTTTATGGCATCTTGTTGTCTTCTGTCTGTACATTTGAACCCATAAAATTGTCTAGCAACCAAAGGAGTTGGAAACTAGCCAGATGGCTAACACTGGCACATTCACAGAAATGTTGAATGTTAATATGCGTTGTCCTTGAAATGAAAGTACAAAGTGCAAGTGTGAAACCTACAAGATGAATTGAAAAATAATTGTGCAAATAAAAGTCCCATCCCAGTTGGTGGTACTCACTGCTCTACTGCCCTCTACCTGCAGGTTTTAACCCAGTGTGGGATGAAACTTTACATTTTGTCATCCACACCCCCGAGTTGGCCCTGGTTCGCTTTGAGGTGGAGGACCACGATAGGGCATCCAGGAACGACTTCATTGGACAGTTCACTCTTCCGTTTACGTGCATCCAAGCAGGTGAGCAAAGAGACAGCTCACTGCAGTATTTATTAAACATATACATTCAATCATATATTGCATCACATACCAGATGCAGGAGAACTGAATACCACTCTCTTAGAAAGCTTTTTCATTACCAAAGTCTTCTCAACGCCTTTCCCCTTCTCAGGATATCGTCACATACATCTGCTCTCCAAAGATGGAATAGCTATCCCTCCCGCCTCCCTCTTTGTCAACATCAGCATCTCAGAGCTCACATGAAGAAGTCAAATCTGAGGATATGAAGCCAGAGGCGCTCCTGTGTCTTTATTGGGCTGATGAAGGATGCGTACATGATGCACCAATACTTTTATCAGATATTGGGCATTTGCCTGACTAAAGACAATTTTTTTTCCTGCCAACTTAAAATATCAATGCTTGGGTAACGTATCAAAAATCTGACTTTGTTTCTCAGCATTATTCACTCAAAACAAGATGTTGGATGATTGAAGTAGAGTACTCTATTCAGATAGATCAATTCAGATAAAGGGACTCATTTTAAAATAGGGTTGATGCATCTCCTTCACCAAGAAATTAGACAACTACTAAGAAACAGGGTCAAAAGATATCATGTAGTACTATAAGAATTTTTTTTAATAAAGATATCTGTATTTATTTATGTTATGTCTGTGTGCAATTGTCAATTCAACTTTGTATGTTAATATCGCCCGCAAACTTTTAATTGTCATTGTCTGAGAATGAAGGAACTTGAAGGATTGCTGCATGTCTAGAATGTCTAAATATACTGTTTGCCTTTAAGTATACTATATATGCGGAAGCAACAGTACCTAAAATAACTGAAAGTGTAATAGAATGTTAAAAAAAACATTGCCTACTATCATAAAGGAATCAGAACTTTGCATCATGTTGGGATAATCTTATTTCTATTTACTAATGTACAAATTCCACAAGGTTATGTTGTGTATAACGTAAATGTTTGTATACTGTATATAGGCCTGTAAATACATTTTCTGAATGGTTCAACATCCATGACTCATTCATTGTTCAAGCTCATTAATTCACTTTATATACTTTAGTTCTTTATTGTAAGCAAATATTAGACTTGAAATAAAACAAGATAATAAAAACATTTTTTTTTTGTTTCTTTTTCACAGAGCACACTTTCCTTTCAATCCACAGATATGTAGCAAAGGGCCGCAGGTTGGAATCAAACCCCTGGCCACTGCAGTAAGGACTGAGTCTCTGTACATGGGGCGCACGCTCAACCAGGTGAGCTACCCAGGCGCCCCTCTCTGGGAGTGTTTTTATCCAAACTAGTTTTTTTTTGGTACCTAAACTTAACTGTCGTTTTTCTCGGCTAAACGCCGTATATCCTTTTCTAGCCGCGTTATTATGGAACCCACGCAACTTCTAGGAAAGGCCCGCCCTTTATAGCATTCACACACTACTATTGGCCAGGCGTCCATGCTTACGCAAGGTAACGTAACCCGATTTGTTCAGGTCTTACCCCCTGACCAATCGGCTATCCTAACCTTAACCACTCGAGCTGCTTCGTAGGGCGGGACTAGAAGTTACGTGGGTTCCATAATAACGCCTTCTAGCAACGGTGGGCAGTGGGCTTCGAGGTGTGTTTTCTCTTGTTTAGTGGCTGTGTCCCAGGTGATACTCAATCAGCAGCGACGTGTATGTTAACTTGTAATAAAAAGGCAGAGCGCTTGCGAACACACGAGGGTGTTCAACACACCCCCGTTTCAGTTTAAATAAAGCGTTTGCTACGTTTTGTTGGGACTGAACGTGGCCCAGAGAACATAACGATCATGGTGTTACGACCTGATGTCTAGGGGTAAACCGGACGCAACGTAAAGTGCGCCCCCCCACACTCTTTCCACTCCCAAACATGGCCAGGACAAAGAATTAGCAGAAGTAGCAGTTTCTATTTTATTTGGAGATGAGGCCCCAACACTTTCCTAAACCAAAACAAAATGTAAAGAAAAGACAAAGCTCTAACCTAGGCTCCTGAGATCAAAACAGGAGAAAAAGGGAACAAACAAAAAGGACTTCTCACTCCTACCAAACTGCTACTAGCAATATAAGACAAAGAAACATGTATTCACAACTAAAACAACACGGCTAAAGGATAACACATCCAACACCACCACAACTTGAAACACAAGACACAGGTTTACACAGGCACATGTTGGGAATGGCAGAGTGAAGAGAGACCCGAGTTCCTGTCTGATGAGGCTTAAAATGGCTGCTGTCCTCCAGGCAACCAATCAGGAGACAGCAATCAGCTCTGCTGGACCAATCCGGTGTGCGCACCTGATCTCCATTACCTCAGAGGAGATCAACTGATGTGTGCAGGGTGAAACAAATTACAAAATATGACACTACTTGGTTGTGTTTAGGCACTAACACTAGTCAAGGTAAGTTTAGAAAAAAGATTGTGATTTAGGTTAAAATCAAATGCTACTTTACTTCCGGTTACGCATGTGGCGCGGAACGTGATGTAGCACCATTTGTTCCATGAAGTTATAAAAAACTTGCAGTTTACTTTTAAACACAGACCCCGGTCTCCTGGGTGAAAGTCTTATATTTGTTTGACCCATCCACCGTCCCTTACGCAGACATTTGGCACTCTTAAACTTCGTAACTTCCTGCTTTGCTCCTCTCATACCTACTTAATTGCTGCTTATGCAAACGAACTATGGCCGTATTATCGGGGGAGGACAGTCTCCACTGTTGCCTTTTGGCAATGATAGCCATCTACACTCTGAATTGACCCGGCATTTGTTGCACCCTCTCTTCAACGTTGTGTCTCGTTGTCTTCCTCTCTTTGCGCAACCTCCTCAGCTACTTCCTGTACATCGTTGGCCGTTCCTTCTTCCTCCTCCTCCTCCTCCTCAACTTCTGCTGGTGTCCCATCCAGTGTCCCCAGCAGGGCTTCCTTCAGGGTGAGGCTAACGGCTCCAGAGTCCCTCACCACCCCCTGGTCCACTGCCATCTCTGGATGGTGCCTCCGCAAATGCTTGACCACCTGGAACTTCTGTTTGGCTTTGTAGGAGCAGTGGCGGCAGCAGAAGGGTTGCTGCTTGGTGTGCGAGAGGTAGTGATGTCTGAGACCTGCTGGCCACCGGAAGGCCTTGTGGCACAAGCCGCACGTGTATGGCCGATCGTCACTATGCTGCCGCTGGTGGGTCTTCAGTATGAAAGTAGTCTTGAAGGCTTTGCCGCATTTCTCACAGACGTAAGGACGGAGGTCACAGTGCTGCGTGTCCCGGTGGGAGCGCAGAGCGTCGGCTCTGTTAGTGCGGTAGTCACACTCGTCACAGGCATATGGCTTGTCCCCTGCAGAGGACAGATAACATGTTATGTCTCCCAGCAGTATAAATGACTCAACACTGAACTTGTAAACTATACTTACAAAACAAAATTCAGATGAGTGCTCGAACAACTTGCAGACATTTGAATAGGGCTGGGCGATATGGAGAAAATCAGATATCACAATATTCTTGACCAAATACCTCGATATCGATATTGCGGCGATATTCTAGGGTTGACAATTGGTGCTTTAACAAAATATTTAAATAATCATCAGTAATGTGGACATAATGTGTAAGTGGGGTAAAGGCAAATAATAGAACACCTAGGACAGTCTGGTAAGTTCAGAAAAGTACATCACTCTACTGTAATGCAGCCTTTAAAAGCAGGAAAAGACACCACTTATGTCATATCACGATATTACGATATCCAAAATCTAAGACAATATCTAGTCTCACATCACGATATCGATATAATAACGATATATTGCCAAGTCCTACATTTGAAAATCATGCAACAAAAGTTTGCATGATATGTGTTGGAAATTTTGGGAGGTATTGATAAATATTTACAGAAAAATCCTGCCTCACATTGATTAACAACTGACCGAGGCAATGAGGAAAAACACATTGTTCAAGTAGTTCCCAAATCTTTTAAAAGTGACCAAGTATTATACTAGTCCAGCTGGTACCTGTGTGCTTGGTCATGTGGTACTTCAGCTGAGTCGCCCACTTGCATTTGTAGCCGCACTCTGGACAAAGGTACTTCTTCTCTTCTTGGTGAACCCTCATGTGCAGCTTTGGTACAATTTATTATAAAACATAGAAAAAAAGAAGGCATTATTTTCAATATGCTTTTGTTTTAGGAAATACAGTTTATGTCATATTAGAGTATAGGGATTATAAATAACAGGGGTTCTCAAACCTATCACTCAATGGTCTTCATTGGATTTTTATTCAAAGTCTGAGGTCCGGAACGATTGTCAATAACAAAATAACATTTTATCACTTTGAACTTTTAAGCAGCATACATTCAAGTTAAGTACTGGGTTTTACTGTTCAACTTTTGAACTGATACCGCTACCTGAAATTTGGTACCGGTACCCATTATTACCTTTCTTCGGTAGCCTACTTTCTCCCTTATAACAAAAAAAATGTGTTAGTTGTACAATAAGACCAAACCTATTTATCCTATTTACATTTTGATTTCGAACATTTTACATACCACACAAAATTAAACCCCTTGCCGAACATTTGATGAGAAGATCAACACCACTCTGTCTGTCCACTACCACAAGCAGCTGGTTAGCGTAGCTTGGCATAAAGGCTGGAGACAGGGGGAAACAGCTAGCCTGGCTCTGTCCACAGGTAACAAAATGTCCACCTACCAGTACCAGGCCCTCAGGAAGGGTCCCGGGCTTTGAAGCAAACTGAACGTAGTGGCCGAAGGGTAGTATTGCAATTCCTGGCCCGTCACATGATGCTCCCTGGCCTAAAAAGACTTTTCCCCATAAACTTAGAAAGACATTTGTAAATCAGTGGCTTCATTTTTGGAGTGTCTCAACCCCCCGTGAAATGACTGATTTCACTATCAGGATTTAATCCATTCGGTCCAAAACATTTAGAAAGTCTAGAAGAGCCGCACGATTAAATAATTTCCCCATTCAAGTTAGCGGAGCGTCAAACCGGAAGTAGCCAACTCGGTCAGCTTAGTCTCTTGCTTTCTTGCTCTATGGGACGTACTGTGCAAAAGCAGTGCCCATCATCAGGTATTTTTTGGCTCCATGATGGCTTCATGCACCACTAAGCAAATCTCAAATGAATGAACGGGGCTCCGCCTCAAACGCTGTATCCAGTTCTTATTATACATCCATGACCAGCACCTCTAAAGCTCACTACTTAACACGTTACATTGCATTTGTTTAATGTGTACAAACGGCATGTTGTGGTTTTAGGGAGGTAATGTGCCAGACAATTTCTTGGCCACATCAACCCCCTAAAAACCACAACTTGTTGATATGACACTTCAGTTTTTCTACAAATTAAACAAACAAGACATAATGTGTTAATTAGCTTTAGATGTGTTGGTAGGTGGATATTTTTTTACCATTGGACAGAGCCAGGTTAGCAATTTCCTTCTTTAGATTCTTTATGCTAAGCTAACTATCTCCTGGTTGTGGCTGCATAATGTGACGGACAGATAGGATAGTGGTATAGATCTCTTATTTTTCTTTTTACACCAACTTAAATGAAAAAAAAATGAATAATTATCCCTTGATTATGGTTCTATCTTACACACAACATGCTATACACTTTGAGCTTACCTTCAACCTAGACGGATCAGTGCATGTGTAGCTGCACTGCTCACAGCTGTAAGGCTTCTCTCCAGTGTGTATGCGAATGTGCCACATGATCTTCTGCTTGTTCCGGGTCGAAAACTCGCAGTCTGTGCATTTGTACAGACGCTTGCCTCCGTGTGATCGCAGGTGCTGCTCTAACACCAGCTGATGGCGACACGCAAACTGACAAGAGCTGCACTTGAGAGGCTTGTCCTCGGGAGGTCCATCCTCGTGTTCGTTCAGAAGGTGTTGCGCTAATGTCTGCCGCATTTTGGAAGCAAAGGGGCACAGCTGACACGGATGTGCCGAGTGGGTTCTCTGATGAATCACGAGGCTCTCCTTTGTCTTAAAAGACTCCTGGCAGGTGTTGCACTGTGCCTGAGGGTGCTTGATCTCTTGGTGGGTCTTGAGAGTGACCTCGCTGCCACATGTGTAGTCACACTGCTTACATGAGAAACAGACCTGGAGCTGGTGCACACGTTTACAGTGGTTTCTCAGTGCAACTTCGGAGCTAAACTGAGCATCGCAATGAGTGCAAGTGTGGTGCAACTCCCCCGTGTGGCATCGGAGATTGTGCCGTCTTATGTCGTCGAGCGTGTAGCCGCTGAAGTCGCAGAGTGAGCAGAAGTGTGGGGGCCGTCTGTCGTGGATGCGCATCTTGTGCTGACGCAATTTGGTCACGGCACCAAAGGTCTTGTCGCACATATCGCAGCTGTGGCGACCGATTCCTGTGTGGAGAGACTCGTGCTCTTCGAGGCGATAGCGCCTTGTGGTGCTGAAAGGACAATATCGACAACGGTGAGGTCGTGCACCTTTGTGTTTGAGCGCAACGTGTTGCTCCATGCATCGTTCTTGTTTACAGGTGAAAGCGCACTGCTGGCAATGCAAACGTTTGGCAACAGCAACCTTTTTTTTGGTATGGGCACACAGGGTGTGACGGGTCAGAGACATTTTGGATTTGGCTACGAATGAACACATGGTGCATTGGACTTCATCTGGCTTCAAGCAGCCTCTCTTTTCATGGCTGTCTAACGCCCTTTTCTGATTGCACTGAAACGCACAGCTTGGACAAGAAAAGATCTGATGTTTCTCAGGAACGTTCCCAGTTCTGTCCTTGTACTTTTCCACCAAGTCCTCTTTTCCTTTGAGCGACTCGCTACCACTCTCATCCTCCACTTCTGGGGTGATCGGATTCTCCCTTTTCCTTGAGATTCTTCTGCAGGTTGAGAGGTGCCGCTCAACTGTTGCAAGTCTGACTGATGAAAAATTGCACAGCTTGCATTTGAACTTCCCATCTTCTTTAACATAAAGGGACTTCTGCAGTGGTACATTTCTTTGTTTGTTACTAGTAAACAATTGCTTTTTTGTAAGTTTAACTTTCAAAAGCTTTTTTGCCTGAATTTTGCTTTGCTGCTGTCCTGATTCACTGGATGTAAAAGCATTATGAACAAAGCCTTTATAGTTTGTTAAATGAGATGTACATAATCCCTCTTCTTGCCGATTGAATTCCTGATTGTTTAAATCTGTGGAAATCGTATTCTGTGAACAAAGAAGCTCTGCCTGATTGGAATTTGTTCCCTCATCCAGTTGTCTGGATCCTTCCCGACCTACAGTAGAGTCTTCTGCTGTATTTGAAATGCCTACAAAAGTCCTTGTTTTTCGCAGAAGTGCTGGACACTTCTTTGAAAGGTGGCTATCAAGGCCTCGCCTCTGTTTGAACTGCGCGCCACAGGCCTGGCACTTGTGTCCCTTTATCCTGCCACGGCACAAAGCCTGGCAGTGGGACTTCAGAGTGGTCTCATTGCTGGTTACATAAGAGCACTTGTTGCAGCGATAAACGTCTTTAGTTGGCACCACGAGCAACTTGACCCGTCCCTCCAACACCATGGCTTCTGCTTGGTCCTTGTCGTGCTTCTTCATAGCTTTCAGACGGATCTCAGATTCTAATAGCTGATTTTGCTCAGATGGAAAAGTGGAACTGATTGTTGCACCATAATTCTCCACCGTTTGAGTCTGACACTCCCTAGGTTCAACTGGTTGACTTATATTATCCAGAGGCTCACAGCTATCATCTACGTCACTTTGTTCACGTTCTGCCTCTGTCACAGCCGCATTGTCGTCCTCTGATGAAGATGTAGAGAAGTCTGCCTTCTCTTGGGATATGTCCAAGGCAATACAATTTAAATTAGATGAGCTTGGAGTATCGTTTGCACAAATCTCCTCCTGATTATGCAACGAGGAGGTCTGATAGTCAGCGGTCGATAGTGCCGTTAAAACAAGAGTACAGTACTCCTCGGGACTGTTCGCAGATGGAGGGCCGTCTGAAACTCCTTCGTTAACAACCTCTTGAGAAGCAACATCAAAAACATCCACAGTAGCCACAGTTTGTGAACTAGCTACAGATCCTTCACTTTCAGGCAGATCAGATTGTTCTCTTTGAGAAGGTGGAGGTCCTTCAGAGGGGGATTGTTCAGACTGCTCATGAGCTGTTGAGGGCTTATTGTAAAACTCCTGCAAGAACTGAGAGGAGTTCCTCTCCTTCTCCTTGGCAGCGTAGTTCTCTAGCCATGCTTTATCCCCAGGTACGTAGCCGTGAGCTTTCCTCTTGTGCAGGAAGAGGCTGATGTTACTGAAAGAGGAATAGAAGCAGAGGGCACAGCAGAACTCTTTTAGCTTGGTGTGTTTGCAGTTCTCATGGTTTTGAAGGGCTTGTCTGTAGCAGGTAGTGTATGTGCAGTATTTGCACTTATAGACGGACGGCGGCTTCTCCTCTCCAGAGTGTTTGGCCATCATGTGATTGCGAAGTTCGTATTTGCGTTTGCAGGCATACGCACATATCTCACACATGAGTGATTTGGCCTGATGTCGTAACTTGTGGCTATTTAGCTGGTCCATGCGGTGACAGCGGTAGGGGCACTGGTCACACTGATACCTTGGACAGGAGACAGGAAGTTCAGGCATAACAACAATAACGTCTTTACAACACTGCACCCACTAACCACGTCATATACAGAGCAGAGACCTAAAGCAACACTAGAGAACTTTTCCCGCTTCGGTCCCCCTACAGGTTGGAAGCGGAATTGTCCATTACATTACGTTGTCCAGTTCATTCAAACTACAGATCCGCTTCCTGATATGGCAAATTTGCATAATGCAATGTAATGGACAATTCCGCTTCCAACCTGTAGGGGGACAGAAGTGGGAAAAGTTCTCTAGTGCTGCTTTAAACTTCTGCACACTTCAATAAAAAAATGTCTTTCATACAATCTTGCTTTCAATCTAAGTATTACCACATCTACTTAGAAAGCAGAACGTTTGGATAGTTTGCAGACAGGTATGTAGTCACTGCTTTTGTTTTGTTCTGTTTTTGGTACTCTGTTAATATTTTTGTCTCGCAATGAAAAAAGAGACCAAAAAGTACATCAGTCGTAAGTCGTGCCTTAAGGAAGGGGCAAGCGTGGGGCAAAATTTGTTCATTTTCTTTTTTTCCAGCACATGAGAAATGAGAGAACAATTACATTAACTTTATTTTCATATTACCTTTTTAAACCTATCAAAACGGAAAACCCTGAGCCCTAACCCATTAGCAATAATTGCCATCTATTGGTGACTTGACCAATCTGCTTTTGAAAGAAATGAAAACAGCTGCAATCTGCATACTTTGTTCGCTGTTAATTTAAAGTTAAATATAGCCTAATATAGCCTTAAGGTGCGGACTTATTTTTAGTCTGAGTGATTAAGTTTAGGCCTATATTATTGAACTTAATTATGTTAGTTCATACATGTCCCTGTTTTAATGTTTAATTGATTTAACTTTAATAAGTGGCATTGTTCACATATTTGCCTGTGTACTTTGTGTGTACCTGGAAGATAAAAATCAGGGTCAAATAATCCCTTGCTGAAACTGGACTATCTTCCTTCGGAACTTCCAATATTATACAACATGAATATAACTAAACACAGTGACACTCGGGGAAGCTTCTATATTGCTAAAGTTGAGATTATAGAAAGAAAAGTGGCAGCGGCTCCATTGTACAGTGGATTTGCTTCTCTTCAAATCTGTCCGCCAACGTTTTAGTCATTTGTTCAGGATATATACCGCTGCCCCTACTGCTTGTGGGCTTAACTAACTGTTTGTGCGTCTCGTCAATACGCTCCAAAGGAACATAAGATATGCAGACTGGCTACCCTGTGTGCGAATGTATGATAAAAGATGGTACTGTGTGCCGTGTGCAGTACCAAGATGAAAACATAACCAATGGTTGTATGAGAAATGGCTAAAGTATGTACCTGAGGTCTCCAGCGTGTTTCCTCATATGGACGTTCAGATAGTGTTTCCATTTAGTGACGTATCCACATTCAGCGCACATAAAGTTCTTGTCGTCGGAGTGAGTCAGCATATGTTTAGAGAGGTAGGACTCATCTCGGCACCTGAAGTCACACACGCTACACTTGTGGGGCTTCTCACCTATTACGGGGGGGGGGAAGAATAAATCAGGAGATGTTGTGCAAAACGTAGTAGCTCTTTACACGAGCTACCCAAACAACACGTGAAAAACTGACGAAACTGTAAGGTGAGAATCCGATGATAAAACCATTAGAATATCTAAAACATTGAAATTGAAACTAAGTTGGTTAATTTCTTAATCAACACCATTAATGTATAAAGCAACGAACAGCCTACTGCCTGGCAATATTTAAAAATGTTTTTTTAACAGAGATGGGAGATATCATTTCAGGGGGGAGTCCATTTGAAAACATCTTGGTGTCCGTACAACGTTCAAAGCTTTTTGTATTTGTATATGTTTGTATATGTGAAACTGGAATGGATTGAGCTCCACAAGCATGACCCAGTTCAAAAAGCAATACAAAAATATGGTTTTGACAAGTTACAGGGAGGAGGAAGGTGTTCTCACTTACATTATTTATTTTCTATGATTAATATATTTGTACGGATGCAAATATGTGAGTTTTCTTTTTTGTACTGTGTAAGTATATACATATGGAGGAAATTGTAAAGAACGTGTTAAAGATATGTGATATAAATATGAAGCCATTCATGATGTTTATTATTATATAGTAGTGGAAAAGGGGTAGGATTAAATAAGCTTCTGCTTCTTCCTATTCCTTGTCGGACATTTTAAATTAATATTGTGTTTTTGTTTTTGTTTCTGTTTCTGTTCTTTTAGCTTTTATTGTATTATTTTTTTAACATGTTCGAAATAAAGCCTTCATTCATTCATTCGTTCAACATTAAAAATCCATTCCCGGGATACATGATAACCTCTGTGGGATTGTGGGGAGCCAGGTTCCATTCAGCCCATGATGATGATTTGTTCTGGGAGATGGGTCAATCCTAAGTGGGATGGATAAGCACATAAGAAGCTGGGTCCGGACTAGTTTAATGATAGCCAGACTGATTCTTTTAAGATGGAAGAATGAAGGGCTGCCGTCAATCCAGGAGGGGGCTTGTGAGATGGCTAGGGTGGCCAGATTACCAGGTTGGATGTCTATACTAGAAAATGGAGAAAGTACCTGAACTTTCTGGAGGACTCCTAAGAAGCTTTGTGCTGGGGAGAGACGTGTATGATGTGTTTATGGTGTTGTCATGTGTACATATTTGTTTATTTGGTTTATGGTTTATTGTCTGGTTTGTTACTATTTTGTTGAATGGTCTGGAATATTGTAGTTATTGTGTCTGGGTGGGTGATGATGATGATGGTGGGGGGGTGTTCATGTTGCGAGTTGTATTTTAAGAAAATGAAATATAAAAAATTGTTAATAACAAAAAAAAAAAACATTCCCTCACCACTGTGGATCAGCATGTGTCGTTTCAAGCCCCGTTTATGCGAGGTCACGTAGCTGCACTGAGCGCAGCGATGGATCTTCTCGTTGGCGTGCAAATGTCCAATGTGCTGCTCGAACTCCACGGGGTTCAACGTGACGAAGGAGCAAAAGTCACAGCGGAGCTTGTCGTTCCCCGGGTGACCGTGCCGCTGGTGCTGGAGGAAGACGCTCTTATTGGAGCAAGAGAAATCGCACTGCGAGCAATGGTAGGCCAGGTGTGACGGATAATGAGCCTCCATGTCCGTCTCACTCTGGAAGACGGCACCGCAGGCGTGGTGACGACACTCCACAGCCCTGACCCCGTGGACATCAGCGGTGTGTCGGAGAAGTTCTTTGCGCGAAGAACTGCGGAAAGAACAGGCGTTGTGGAAGCAGGGCGCCGGCTTGCTGTCTGACAGGATGTTGTGCGTCTTCATGTGGGCCTTGAGCGACCTGCTCAGGCGAAAGCTTTGACCGCAGGTGGGGCAGGGATAGCTGTGACCGTTCACGGCGTCTTCTGCCTCATCGGCATGCACGCTGGCAAGGTGGCGGCGGATTGCGTTCCGCTCCACGGCGGCATATTCACACAGGTGGCAGCAGTGAACCTTTTCCCCTGCCTCGCGGAGTCTGTGTATGCGCAGCTTGCTCTTGCTGGTGAAGTAACGCTTGCAGGTGGGACACTGGAGGCTCGGGTCAGGGAAATGTAAATGCAGGTGCTCCTGCAGGTGGGAGCGCATCTTGAAGCAGCGCCGACACTTGGGGCAGGTGTGGGTGCGATAGGTGTGCTCCGATCCCTCTGCAAGGTACTCTGATGGACAAGAACATATGGAATTCCTTTTGAACATAGTGACAATGTTAGTCATAAAAATAAGCATATTTTCCAGTGACACATTTCCGTGCTTGAGCTACGTTACTGGTTGCACGGCGTTCGTCGTTCGACTGGTCATGACTGTTTTCCCAAGATGGTGCCCGCCTGTATACGTGAACGGTACTGTCTTTCTAAACTATCTTTTTAAGAAACTGTATGTACACTTACAAAGTTCTCAATGCTTCGGTTTACATGTAGGGACCCTCATTATGCTACCGTTGAAGTGTGGTGCTATTTTGAGCCTTGTTAGTGGTGTAGAAATAGAGATTTATTTTTACTTTAGCAGTGCCGCGACGACTAGTGTTATAAGCTAATTAGCGGGTTGCGCTAAAACTGGTCACATTCCATTAGCATGAAAACATATCTCAGAGAACCGTCGACTCGGTACAAATGTGTTATTAACCCCTAGGTTCATTTTGCGCCGGATTTCTCCTTTAAACAACGATAAATCATACTTTTGTCTTTGTTACACGGTTTTCTCCTCTGGTGTTTCTTTACACAAGTGCAACAATAGTATTTTAAAGGGGACCTTTACCACCTACATTAAGAATTCCAACATGTCATTACCATGGCCTAGGAAAGTTCAATCAATATTTGTGAATGAGCCACTCTCTCTCAAAGCAAGAAACCAGAGAAGTCTCAAACTTGTATGTAACTTGTATCAGTGTCATCTAATAACATCTTTCCCAATTCATTGTCTATGGAGCAGTTCATTTATACCTGATGACATCACAAATTGGAGTTTTAGCACTCTAGATTTTGGATTAGGGAGAGAGCTTTTCATGGTGAGTAATATTGTTGGACTGTCTTTAGCCATAGGAATAACTTGTACAAATTTTGAAAATGGGCGTAGTTCCCCTTTAAGCTGCTAACACTGCTATCTGCCAAGACAAGATACTTTACCCCCAACCCCATTTCATTCCCTCAAGGGCAATTTTGGTATTTAACTTTCTACTGCAACATCATTGTCTCCTTACTTTGTGATTATTTTAGTCTCAATGCACTTTACCATTTATGCTGGTGTATAAAGTATTTACTACATTCTATTTTAGTTTTTTTAAGAGCATCATCTTCATAATGTATTGTTTTAAAAAAAATGTTTTTGCAATAATCAATAATGTTTATTTTTTCACTTAAACCTGCAATAATGTATTGTATTTTGTATTTTTTGGACCACTTGCGGGGACGTGGAAACAAGTTATGAACACATCATTGACACATTATCACCTTTTAACCCTTGTGTTGTCTTCCTTTCAACCTAGAAAAAAACACTTTTTTCCCCTGACATTTATGACGCCTTTTTTCACAATTTGTTTTTGCTTTTTCCAACGTTTTACATTTTTAATTTTTCTTCTACATATTTTCAGCGCTTATTTCTACGTCCAATATTTTCTGATATAAAACAAAAATTTAAAACGGGCCAATGTGACCCAAAGTCAGCACATGGGTTAAATTGATATGGCAAAAACTTATTTACACATCCAGCAGTTCTGCAGCAACATTGGAATTCATTTGGAGTCTGGCTCTTCAGCTGCTCAATGCCCCACTATGTTCAGCTCGTCGCTTACTATGTCTGTCCGGCTGTTTGGCGCAGAGCAGGTAGTGTACAGTGGCGTTTTCTCAGAAAACGGCTGCCTGCTGCAGCCGGAAACAATTCTAAGAGAACGGTGAGAGTGAACCAAACAGTAAAGTTGTGGGTCCGACAGCTAAACAACAAGCTGAAACTCACTATAATGCTCTGTAACGCCGAGGGAAGCTGCAGATTCAGGTGATAATTCTCTGTAGCTTCATCACTACGAGGGGATGACCCCTTTCACATCATCATTTGATACATTGATAAATGTACCGATTTTAGCTGCTTTACGCAGATATGCTATAGATACTATATGGCCAGAAGCATGTGGACATTTCCTTCTAAATGAATAAAAGTTGCTTTAGTTGCCTCAACCACATCCATTACTAAAAGGTGCATTAGATCGAGCCATGCAATCTCCATTGGCAATTAGTTCATCTAATTTCTATCCTGCTAAATTTTCCCTTGCAACCGTAAGAACACTGCCACTTGACTTTGTGGTCTGGAGCAATCAATCCCGTTTTACTAATTGGCAGCCCACTTGTCTGTTTTAATATCACTGGAACAACTCAGGTTTTTGTCACCTCTCTGTGCTTTATTATTTTATATATGTAACTTTGACAACTACTCACTATAACATACCAAGTGGAGGTTCGGTGTACGTACCTTTGGATGGCAGTGGTGCAGCATCCACTGCTGAAGGCTTGTCTCTTTCCACTGCCTTTCTCACTCTTTTAATATTGTGCCTTTGTCTCTCCGGCTGCTCCTCATTCCCGTCTTCAGGTAATGATGATGCATCAGCTGGGCTGGATTTCCGTTTTCTTTTTGGCCTGCCAGACACCTGAGGCTGGTGGCTTCCATTAGTGCATACAGTTGTGGCTGCAGTCTGGTCCCCTATGAACAGATGTGCCAAAATGTTTATGTACAAATCTACTTCTCGGCGACAGAGCAGTAAGCAGCCAGGGCTGCAACTAACCATTATTTTCCATTGTTGCTTCTTGTATAAGTTGTTTGGTCTAGTAAAAAAATAAATAAAAATAATAATAAATAAATGTTGATCAGTGTTTTCCAAAGCCCAAGATGACGTCTTGACATGTCTCGTTTTGTCCACAACTCAAAGATATTCAGTTTACTGTCAAAGAGGAGAGAAGAAACTAGAAAATATTCATCAGTTAATCATAAACCGATTAATCGATTATCAAAATAATTGGCGATTCATTTAATAGTTATAACTATTCGCTTAATCTTTGCAGCGTTATATGCAGCTATGGCCAACAAAATCATACCTGTGCTCTTTTTGAAAACCACACACAGGTTTCTGCATCTGTCTAACATAGCGCCGACTACTTGCAGTGTCCGTTTACCTTGAGCGTGAGGTGGAAGATGGTTGTGCTCCAAGATGTGGACACTCAGGTCTTTCACAGTTTGAGTGACAAACTGACACTGAAAGCAGCCGAAGGGCATGTGGCCCCGCAAGTGTCTCTCCATCTCCCCCTGTGTGAGGAATGACACTCTGCAGGACTGGAGGGTGCAAGGAATGAGAGCGAGACAGTGCGTGGACATCAAGTGGGTTTGATATGCCTGACGGTCTGTGCTGCTGAACTGGCAGCCTTGCTCAGTGCAGGGGAATGGGCCTTCACGCTCATGTCCACTGTGGAGGATTTTGAAGTGGCGTTTCAGGACACCTGGCTTGGAAAAAACCTCACTGCATTGAGAACACTTGTAGTTCCCCAACTGTTTTTTACTGGATGGAGTGGTCAGCCTTTCTGAACAGGGGTGCAAGGTAAACAAGCCACTGTCTGAGAAACTCTGTCCACATTTTTCACATCCATGAGGTTCCACAGTCTCCATTGTGTCTGAAAAAAATAGCACAGCACTTAGTTACAATTTAATAGATTTAAAAATAGCATGAAAAACATTTGTAACTCATGTTTTCTATCAATTTAATAAAATTATGAGTGCACGTAACACATTAAACAGTACACACTGTTATTCACAGGTGTTAGCTGTTAGTGGGTTGTTAGAGATAGCACCAATTTTAACCACATCCTTATTTATTTAGCGCCACAATAGAGTAAAAACACAATAGTTCTGCGTAGATTGTAAATGCATTGTAACCATATTATATTGGCTTGCAATAATACATAGGCTACTCATAGCACAATCACCATCAGGTACAAAATGACATCTTATAGCCAGGGATTAAATTTGGATTCATGCGGAAGATTCAAGATTCACACTGTTGACAGTTTTCATAGGGATTTTTTCTTCAGTAGAAATCCAATGAAAATCCTTCATGGCTCACCAAACACTGACATTTCTGTCCAAAAAACATCTTTGTCCTGGGGCAACAGTGTCTACAGTAATGCATAGGCTTAGTACAATACATTGTGTTTTCAATATTAGGCCTACTGTGAATTTCCACTGCATGGTCCGACTGTTAATTTGTCTTTACTAGCTAGGTGATACATGCTCGCAGTACCAACAGAATTTCAACCTACTGCCTGGGTTTCCGCGGCGCATTCTATCTGAAAAACAGAAAACCAACCATTATCAGTTTATCAACATCCAGCTCGTAAAATTACTGCGCGTTAGCTAGGAGGCTGTATTTAGCTTAGTAGTCAAAGTGTCACTTACTTTTAATGACAATATAAGCTGGTATCAATACGCTAATAACATCGCTGTTATTAACGTTAGCTAAAGATAACGTTAGCTTCTTGTGTTTTCGGGTCGCACTCGCAAACTGTTTCAAGTCTTAGTTCCTGCTAGCAATTCAATTCGCCGTTGCGGTCCGTACAGTCTACAGTAAAATGCACAAACTATATTATCCACCAACATATTTATCTAAGTTATTTGTCATATTTGCATGCGAGCAAAAATGATGCTAAGATAACACTAACAGGGAAGAGGAAGGAATGTTTGAGGGCAGGCGAGCAGTCGGAATGATATTTGTCAAACACAGGAAGTGTAGTAGAGGTCGCTGCTTCACACATCAACACACCCATACATTGCACGCATTAGTATTTTAGTTGGTGAACAGTGCTGTTTAGAAAGCAACGGCGTAACGCTGGAACAGATAGCCTCCAAGACAGCGGCATGAGATGGATACATTGAAGACAAGTCAGGTGGATATTAGCTAATTATTTACCCCGTCCGGGATGTATCATTAGAAAATAACATTAACTTTTTATTACATTTTAAGATTCCCTGCTTGGCAGCAAGTCTTTAGCTACTGGCAGATATCGTACTAACAGTATATCGGACAGTCTGGACTGTCACACAGGTCAAATGAGTTTGCACTTTGTCTGTAGGTCTTTGCTCCAACAAAGTGTTCCAACTATATAGTCTGATTCCACTGGTGAGTGTGCAGATAGAGGCAACATGCCCCTGTCAGACTTTCTGGACGGCCTGAAGGACAACCCATACTTTGGGGCTGGCTTTGGACTGGTTGGGGTTGGGACGGCGTTGGCCGTGGCCAGGAAAGGTGCCCAGGTGGGAATGATCTTCTTCCGCAGGAACTACATGATCACTCTGGAAGTCCCCAGCAGGGATAAGAGCTACCACTGGCTGCTGAGCTGGATCACCAAACACGCCAAGCACACCCAGCACCTGAGCGTGGAGACCTCCTACCTGGCACATGAGAGTGGACGGGTTCAGACACAGTTTGACTTCCACCCGAGCCCTGGGAACCACATCATCTGGTCAGTAAATAAATATACTCATTTTAAATTTACTTCAGCATTGCACATAGGGCTGGGTAACGTTAAAACATATTCAATACTAATACCATGACTTCGATACTGGTTCCTAAGCGATATACCAATATACCGATTTTATAAAAGAAATTAAATTAAAACATTACACATTACGGCACACATCTTTTTATTCATTTTCAGCTCCTACTATGTGTAGTACTACTCTGTGTAACGTAGAGTTTTTTCCTGCGTGTCTCTACAACGTGTTACGTCAGACAGCCAATCAGAGACATTATTAGATCTTGGTAGATGCATGTTGCATGCTTATTGGCTCACTGACACTGATGAGATTTACTCCTTAGGGATTGAAATTTGGTATTGAATGACGAGACATTTTTCGATACTTTAGAGGCAATTCAGTCGGTGCCTTAAAAGTATTGAATCCGTTAGCCCTACCAATACACTTAACAAACTGATAACCCCTTTTTAAAGATGTACATCAGGTTGAAAATGTATGTCATACAAATACTATTCTCTCTGTCAACAGTACATCCTGTCACACTGTCATCTATTGTGGTCTGCAGGTACGGGAGGCGGTGGATCAGGGTGGAGAGGACCAGAGAGAAGCAGATGGTGGATCTGCACACTGGAACGCCGTGGGAGTCTGTCACCTTCACTGCTTTAGGCAGAGACAGACAGATTTTCTTTAATATCTTACAAGAAGGTAAAGGTTTACACAGGTCTGCAATATATATATATATACACACACACACAGGCTAGCCATATGAGAGTTGTAGTACACTCGACTTGTGTTGCATCTCTTTACCATTTCAGGCCATTCAGTGCAGTTGTCAATCTTGTTTTGCAGCCAGAGAATTGGCCCTAAAGCAGGAAGAGGGACGGACAGTGATGTATACAGCCATGGGTGCCGAGTGGAGGCCCTTTGGGTTTCCACGGCGACGCAGACCTCTCAGCTCTGTGGTCCTGGAGGGGGGCGTGGCCGAAAGGATCGTAGATGATGTGAAGGAGTTCATCGGAAACCCCAAGTGGTACACAGACAGAGGTAGAACGTCCAGCTCAAACTCATTCATTCAGTGCATATGGAAGTCATGTTTAATTTTCATATTTACCTGTTGTTGAATATATCCTTTATGATTTCGTATCACGACAGCTATTGTTGTGAGGTTTTATGCCTGCCAGCAGACTCCATAAAGTCTTTCTTGTTGGTGCGTTCACTGACACTTTGACATCTAGTCTAACATTTCATCGACTATATCAGAATTTTCAAAGCACTTTCCTTGTCACAATTACTCAATAGCACACCTTTTTAAAATCAATAACAACAATAATTTAACAGGGAAAAGTATCTGCAAGCTGATTTTCATAAATGTTGGTATGCTTGGAAAATGGTTTCAGCGATGTAACGTACAATTTGTAGTTAAAACTAAAACATGCAAATCAATGGGAATGTTCCCTAATAGATTTTTTTTCTTCTTCTTATTAAAAAAATGTGGTCGAAATTTCAGTTAGTCTGTGTTCTGTGTGACCATGTTGATATTTGTTATTTGTCGATGCAGGCATCCCCTACAGAAGAGGATACCTGCTGTACGGCCCCCCAGGGTGTGGAAAAAGCAGCTTTATGTGAGTGCGCTGTGCTTTTGAATTCTTACCCTTCCTGTTTAAAGTCTGATTGAAAGACAAGGCTGTATGTCAAATACTTGGGTGAATTTGACCTACATCTTTGTGGCTCATTATATTCTAGCACGGCACTGGCAGGCGAGCTGGGCTACAGCATCTGTCTGATGAGTCTGAGTGACCGCAGCCTTTCAGATGACCGTCTTAACCACCTCCTGAGCGTGGCACCGCAGCAAAGCATCATACTGCTGGAGGATGTAGACGCAGCCTTTGTCAGCCGAGACCTGATTCCCGCAGAGAGTGAGTAGCAGGGAAGGACCAGTGGTTTAAGATTTTGCTTTGTTGTTGTCCAAAGAAAAATGTAACATAACATAAACATAAAGTAACATAAAGAATAAGTTGAACTTTTGGGAAAATTGGGCTGTCACTTGCTTTTACTACAGAGAGGCGAAGTCCCTCCCCTCCCAGTGGACCATCATGGGACCTTATTTTTGTAAAGAAATATGTATGGTAGTGAATGGGGAGAGACACATATTTTTTTTTTATCCAGTTTGAATTACACATATCAGGAATCAACTGATACTGTTTTTTCATGGCTGATACCTATTATTAGTAGTTAATGAAACCGATAACCGATATTTGGAACCGCGTTACAGTGAAAATCAAAATCTTTAAGTCAAAATTAAGATTTTGGAATGTTACAAACTCCGACACAACACTTAGTTAAAGGTCCTATGACATGCTGCTTTTTGGATGCTTTTATATAGGCCTTAGTGGTCCCCTAATACTGTATCTGAAGTCTCTTTTATATAGGCCTTAGTGGTCCCCTAATACTGTATCTGAAGTCTCTTTTATATAGACCTTTGTGGTCCCCTAATACTGTATCTGAAGTCTCTTTTATATAGGCCTTAGTGGTCCCCTAATACTGTATCTGAAGTCTCTTTTATATAGGCCTTAGTGGTCCCCTAATACTGTATCTGAAGTCTCTTTTATATAGACCTTTGTGGTCCCCTAATACTGTATCTGAAGTCTCTTTTATATAGGCCTTAGTGGTCCCCTAATACTGTATCTGAAGTCTCTTTCCCGAAATTCAGCCTTGGTGCAGAATTACAGCCACTAGAGCCTGTCCCACAATGAGCTTTACTTAAGCCAGCTACACACCGGAATGATAATCAGCCGTTGGACAGTCTGGCGAGGTCGGTGACTCGAGTCTGTTCGGTGTGTTCCGTGCCGTCGTCCGTCCGAGGGGACGTCGGCCTTCATTTTGGCCGACCTGACGTGTTCAGTTGGAGATGGGGCAGTCGGGACTCACCCGGAAACGGCAAGCGGAATGAGCGTGACTAAGCCGCTCAAAATCTGACGAAAATCTTTTAAACTGACCTTTGTTGATCTGAAATGAAGACAGATTCAGCAACTGCATGGCCTATTTCTCGCTTAAAATGTTTCCAGAAACACGTTTCGGTGAACTATTTTAGTACAATATGAGATCGTATTCTGAACAAGCCGCCACGACAGTCTGTCTTTGAATTTCCTGAGAAACCAGACCCACGTGACGCGTTCGTCCAATCAGCTGCCGGTTTTCATTTTTGGGCAACAATACAGATTAGTGCCGCCTGCTGTTATGGAGACGTATTAAGTCTCGTTGCTTTGGGGGTGTGGCCTTGACCAACTGCCACTTTGCTCGTTTGAAAGCCATGATGTCTCTCTCTTTCTCATTGGCGGGCCAAATTCTCTGGGCGGGTAAAGCAGAGAAAGGGGAGGTAACCTATCCAGCATCTTTTTATCAGCCGAGAGGCGAAAGAACGAACAAGACCCGTTACTTCAATTCAATTTTATTTATAGTATCAAATCATAACAAGAGTTATCTCGAGACACTTTACAGATAGAGTACGTCTAGACCACACTCTATAGTTTACGAAGCCCCAACAATTCTAGTAATTCCCCCAAGAGCAAGCATGTAGTGTGACAGTGGCGAGGAAAAACTCCCTTTTTAGGAAGAAACCTCGGCAGACCCAGGCTCTTGGGAGGCGGTGTCTGACGGAGCCGGATGGGGATGTGATGAACAGTGGCAATAATAGTCACAATAGAGATAATGGAACAGTTACTAGAAAATGGTAGTCGTAGTAGTTCATGTCATAGCAGGGCACTGCAGGGCGTTACAGGATGTAGCGTGGCACAGCAGGTCATAGCTGGGTGTAGCAGGGAGTGCGGCAGGACGACGGCGACAGCTGCAACCAAGATCTTGGTGCCATCCTAATCCAAGGAAATATGCTGTCACATTATTTGCGAGGGTAATGTTACATCCTGGTACCAAACACACCGGCATTGTAGCTTCAGCGAGATGTCGCGTTGTGGAACTTTGGGGTGTCTAGTCTTTCTTTTATTTTATTTTTAAATTATTTTTTGGGCCTTTATTTTCACAGGACAGATGAAGACATGAAAGGGGAGAGAGAGGGGGGAATGACATGCAGCAAAGTGCCACAGTCCAACCCCCGACTGCTGCGTCGAGGAGTAAACCTCTATATATGTGCGCCTGCTCTACCAACTGAGCTAACCCTGCCACTTGTGTGTAGTCTTTCTATTTACGTATTTCCATAGTCCTATACTTTCAACAGTTTTACGACAGACTTTCTTCACTTGCAAAATTATCTTTTAAACTGACGAACATCATATGTGTAATCCATGGCTCAATTCAAACGGGATCAAATCATTATTTGTCTCTCCCCATTCACTACCGTACATATTTTTCCCTTTGTATGGGCCCATAATTTTCCACCGGAAGTGGAGGGACTTTGCCTCTCTATACCAATATGATTAGAAATGACATGTTTGCCGCACTGTTTACGTTACCTTGAGAATCTTTGGTGTGTCATTCTCTTTTGAGGGTAACTTTCAAACCCCTTCTGTCTTTGCCTCCCAGACCCTCTGGCCTACCAGGGAATGGGAAGACTGACCTTCAGCGGCCTGCTTAATTCTCTGGATGGAGTGGCTTCATCAGAGGCCAGAATAGTTTTTATGACCACCAACTTCATTGACAGGTACTGTTGGAAGCAAATTTGTAAACACAGTGTTTATGAAATGTCTTATTGTCAACGCACAGGCCTGTAGCCAGCCTAGTAGAAGGGGGGACTTTCTTGCAGTTTTTCCCTCATTTTGTATTTAATTATGAGATTTAAATACTTAATTTTTGTGACTTTTTTTCTGTAGTCCAAATGCACACACACCTCAAACATTTTGCCATGAGTGCATGAAGTTGGTTGCGTGGATTGTCGATACGTTAGATGTTAGATTGTTACATGTCGCGTGCCAGATAACTCAAGTGGTACTTTTAACAAGATTAGGGCTTTGGTTTGGTTTAGATCACTTTTGAGGGGAATTCAAATTTTTGGTTTGGTTTAGATCACTTTTGAGGGGAATTCAAATTTTTCATTATTTCATTATTAAGTCATTATTTTAAAAGATACTTGTTTATTACAACAACAAATGAACTAGGTAATAAAAAAAAAAAACTGACTTAAACAATGGACCTTTTGGCAGTGGGGGGGGGGGTCTTTCGAACCACCTGATTCCAGTGTTGATACTGCAAGGAGTGCTTCGGGACTGTCTACAAACTACAACACTGAAAAGAGATGCAGACATATTTTCAAAAATAGGCATATATGCTTATTTTTTAAAAGTAGGTGCTGTACTACAACTAGCAGGAGACAAGTTATAATTGAGGTAAGTTTGGAGACACTACCTTATTTAATCATTAAATGAATAGCCTACATATTTTTGTTGTATCTCTTTCTGTGTTGTAGTTTATAGACGGTCCCTAAGCACTCTTAACTGCCGTCTCAACACCGGAACTAAACAGGGCTGAATTAGCAGAACTTTCATGCATTTCTTTCACATCTACTGCAGTCAGATTCACTGTGTTCACTGGGAAGGAATCACTTCACATGGGTAGGCACTTTTAATGACATTTTGAACATGTTAAGAGGCTAAAAATAAGTTTAAAACTTGCCCTGTTTAAGCCTGTTGGGTGCTAACGCTAGCAGGAGGATAACACGGTGTAAGCAGCACAGATTGTTTTCGTTTTTCTCGCTACTGACAGCACTCCAAATTTACAAACAACAGAGCTACTTGTTGGAATCGACCGGAATTCTCCTTTTAATGGCTAAAAATATCAAGTAATGCGGCTTTGAAATATTTAAACTAATTCAAAGTACTATAAACTGTAGTAAAAACTATAATAATTACCCAGTTCCATTTATAATTTTTTTTCAAATGGACACTACAGCCTACGTTATGGCTACCTCAATGTGTTCTCTGACATTTCACATGTGAGTTTTACAAACATTTCGGAGTATTTTCAGCGACATTAACTGCCAGTCCTGCTCGTAATCTCTGCACACAGGTTGGACGCAGCGCTGATCCGACCCGGCCGTGTGGATCTGAAGCAGTACATTGGGAATTGCACGCACTGGCAGCTTACACAGATGTTCCGGCGGTTCTACCCAGACGAGCCTGCCTCTGAGGGAGAGCGGTTCGCAGAGTGTGCGTTGGCCGTCCACTCTGAGATCAGTGCTGCCCAGGTGCAAGGACACTTTCTGCTGCACAAAATGGACCCTGCAGGATCTATAGACAATGTTGCCCAATTAATATAACAGCAGGACTGCAAGGTGGTTTGGAGACTGATTTCTTAATAAAGAGAAAAATGTTTTAACATTTCCAGTTGGAGTTACGGTATTAATAGGACAGATGTGCATTGATGCCATGGACTGTATATGCAGTATATGATTGATACCAAATAAATACATGTGGAAAAATACCCATCTTAGACTATTATGGAGTGCCCTTGAGCAAGGGACTGAAGGCCTACAGTAGCTGGAGCTGCTCAATGGGCAGCAGTAAGGCAGGGTTCCCCCGAGTGTATTGCAAGCATGGTGGCCCACCAGGCCTAAGCTACTGGGAGGTTTTTTGTAAACTAGTTACAGTGTGGCCGCTCGGAAACTTAGACGTAGTCATATTTTCAAATCTCTAGTTAGCTTTTAGCACCGGCTTAATGTAGATCCCTATGAAATCTGTCTTATAGCTTTTTTAAATTCTCAATTTGCGATTCTGTCCATGATTCTGTTATCACGGAAACTATTTGGCTCTACATTAAAGCTACCATCAGTCTGTGACTGGCCCCAGGCGGGCCCCTGTCAAAAAAAAAACAAAACAAGACATTTGCCACCAGGCCTAACAACTTTTTGTTAGAGAACTTTATTCATCCTGAAAAAAAATGCTTTGAAAACACAGAAAGAAGGCATGTGTTGATATTTTCTTAACAAAAGCGTCAACCCAACCCAGGACAAGGTCCTGTTACAGGTCCCAACTTGATTGGCAGGTCCTTATTGGACAGGCTAATGTGTGACAACAGTTACATCTCGGCATTTTGTGTCTTCTCATGCTGTTCATGGTTTGTGTGATCAGTGAGCACAAATAAGCCTACTTCTCATTTTCTCACTATTGGTTAAATTATATAGTCAAATACAACTGCAATCAACTGTATATAAAGTTTATTTTAGGGCATTTTTAGGCATTTATTGATAGGACAGCTGAAGTAATGAAAGGGGAAAGAGAGAGGGAGAACGACATGTAGCAAAAGGCCACAGGTCGGAGTTGAACCCATGGCCCACTGCATTACGGAGTAAATCTCTCTATATCGACGCCCGGTCTACCAACTGAGCTACCTGGGCACCCAACCAGCTCTATATAGTCAAAAATTTGTGTTGTGTTTTGATTTTACTGGAAAATAGTCCGCACAACTCCGAATCAAAAGGGCCTTTTCACACTTAGTCCGTTTAAGCCCTCAAGAAGAGCTCAGACTTATTAGTCAGCATTTTTTGTGCATATGTGATAACTCCAAAGGGACAACCCATCTGGAACGAAGTACGGACCCTTCCCTATAGAACTATTATAGTATCGCTCATGGTATGGCTTCCAACTACTATTTCACATAGTCCTCAGCAGGGGGCAGCATAGTTGCATGAAAAGAACAAAGGCCTTGAACTTGAGTGCTCATCAGACTACAGGGATCCTGCACTGTGCAGTCTAGAGCTTTGGTGAATCAGCTGGGACTGGAGGTCATCTACGAGCCCAGGCCACATGTGAACTCTTGGGCCAAATGGACACACCAGCTGATGTGAAAACACAGGGGAAAATAGCTTTCTTTCGCACAGTCTGGGACCAAATCAATTGAGCATATTTTGTTCTGAATGTCGGGTTGAAATGTTTGCACTTACAGCATTTATGCTATTAAATAAGTGGTTCCCAAAGTGGTGTCTGGGTTTCAGGGGGTCCCCAATTCCATCCATAAGTAACACGATAGATAGATAGATAGATATTTATTGTCCCATGAGGTAGATTTGTTTTCACAGTCTGTTTCATGCACATGACAATATACACGGACAAATACATCAACAGATAACAAAAAGACAGTATACATACATAAAAACAACCACGTTAACAACGACAATGGATCTATACAAAGTCAGCGAGATAGTTTGTTCAGCAGTGCTTAGCGAGTCCTTCTACACCAATGACAGAATGTATGTCTGTTTTGGTAATGGGTTTTATCATTTGTTTGCAGTAAAACATCTAAACGTAAAAATCCTATCAGATGTGGGCCCCTGGTTGGCCGGGTTGGCTCAGTTGGTAGAGCAGGCGCACATATACATAGAGATTTATGCCTCGACGCAGAGGTCTAGTGTTCGAGTCCGACCTGAGACGATTTCTCGCATGTCTCCCCCCCCCCCCCTCTCTCTCTCTCCCCCCATTCTCACCTAGCTGTGCTGTCCATTAAAGGCAGAAAAACCACCCCCCCCCCCCCAAAAAAAGATGTGGGCCCCTGGAGCAAAATCTTACCAAATGGGGTCCTTGGTCTAATTTGTGTCAGTTACAACTGAAATAATCAGCCCCTTCTAAGTTTTGAGTGACAGCATGAGCCACCAATCAGAAAACACTATGAAAACAAACGTAAAGGTGTGAGAGAGAGAGAGAGAGAGAGAGAGAGAGAGAGAGAGAGTAACACATGTCAAAGCGCTGCAGGCTACCTGTTTATCCACAGTCTGCAGTGAGAAGTCACTTCACTTCAGCGTGACAGTCAGTCAGCGCACGGTTACCAATTGAACAAGTGCGGAAAACTCATCGACACCTCCTAAAAAAACTCCTTTAGTCTGACAACGCAGGGATGCCAGAGCGACTGCGCCGATTAGTCGCCTGTTTGAGCGGAATAAAGTCACATTAAGTAGGCTAGTATAGCCACACAGCTGAGCTGCGTGACAGAAGGGAACCAAGTGGTGAAGTTTCCTTTGAATGGGTTTGAACGTGCGCTCTGGATGGGATGCACGGTGAGCTTCATCTGCTGTGAAGAGGACTTTCTGCAAATGCCCGTTCACCAACATGAGGAGGAGAAGAAGAAAGAGAGCCTGAAAAAGGTAAGAACTGCTGGCACAACTAACTCAGGAAAGGTGGCAAGTGCGTGCAGACACGTCAAAACACGAGCTGACATTAGAGCTCGTGCTGACGGGTCTGCGTATATGTTCAGGTTGTTTTCGCGGCTTTTTGACATGTTTATTTGCATGTAAATTAATGCTTTATAAACCAACTGACTATCTTTATGTCGGACTTGGATTCAGATAAGTACTTTCGACCTTTGGTTCCACTTGACTTGACAAACTAAACATAAAGAGTGTACAGTGAGTCCTCATAAAGCACATAAAGACTATCAGCATCAATAATACGCATGTTTCAGCTAGCTTAAACCAGAGTATAGCCAGTGGTGGAAGATGTATTCAGATCCTGTACTTAAGTAAAATTAAAAGTAATACCACACTGTAGAAATACTCTCTTACAAATAACAGCCCTGCCTTTAAAATTTTAAATAAAAGTAGGTAAGTATCCAGGAAAATGTACTAAGTAGAATTACTCAATGAGAAACATATTTTAGAAACTGGAAACGATCAAAACAAGAAAGAGTATCAGCTGTGGCCTATCATCGTTGCGCAGTTTAATTTAATTTATAATAAGACATTGAATTATATGAACTTCATGTGTTTGTGCAAAAAGCTTAACTTGTAAAGTAACTAGTAGGCATAACTAAAGCTGTCAGATGAATGTAGTGGAGTAAAAAAGTAGAATATTTCCCTCTGAAATGTAGTAGAGTGGAAGTAGAAAGTGGCATGAAAAGAAAAGACTAGTCAAGTACAAGGCTACCTCAAATTTGTACTTAAGTACAGTAGGCTTAGTACTGGAGTAAATGTACTAGTTACATCCCACCACTGGTATAACCAGGGGTTGTTACATAAGTAACAAACAGCTTGTTGAACCATCAATCCAGGTATAGTATTGTGTGTTTAGTGCCTGCTTTGACATTAGGCATTCACACTGCTTCTGAGAGTGAATGAGGTAAACCATTCACTACAAGGACCGCCAAGTTCAGTCATGCTTGCACTGCAAGACCCAACTTACAGGGATCATTAGTAGTGCCCAGTGATGGAATGTAACTAAGTACATTTATATTAACTTACTTAAACTATAAGTAAACTTTAAACTTTACTTAAGTAAAAATTCAAGGTACTTGTACTTTACTTGAGTCTTTTCTTTTCATGCCACTTTCTTGCTACATTTCAGAGAGAAATACTAGCTTTTTACTCTACATTAATCCGACAACTTACTTTACAAATGAAGCCGCCATCTTATAACAGAGAAATCAACAGAAAAAGAATGTGGGCTCATTATGTCACAATGCCAAATTGTGGCTGGAATGAGCCTCCGGCAGTGACAGACTGGCCATCTGAAATTTGGGCAGATGCCAGAAGGGGCCGCTGATAACAACAATAATTTGTCTTTGGTTAATTTTGATAAGTTGTGTCACATCAATGATGCCCTTATACATCCATGGTGAAAAGGCATATATTGTATTGAAAGATCAATGTCAGGATTTTATTAATTGGTATCAGATCACTCAAAACAAATCGATTTTAACTGGAGAATCAATTATTTTAACCCAGCCCTGGTATTCAACGAACTGACAGTGCAACCAAAAGGCTGTGTAGTAATATTTAAGCACTAGGGTTTTCCAACGTTTTCTGTGCAGCCGCCCATCTTGTTCCAAATGTGCTAATTTGGACTGATTTTAAACTGGACTTTTTTTAAGACTAATAACCACATAACAAGTGGAGACACTGTGACCCTGGATCTGTCCTGATGTTTTAGCTTGGTCTCTTCATCAGAAGGTTCGGCCAAGTTTAAATTTGGGTTGGTAGTCAGAAGCTGGATGTTTCAACTATTTCTGAACTGACAACTGACTGAGGTCGTGGGATGAATATTCTGTGCAGTCTGCCTAATGTGGCTGGTAGTTTATTGGCTATTGTGACAATAAATATCCTGTAATTAAAATATCTGGTTTGGCTGTTTATTTGTATCCTAAATACAAATATGTGGCTGTATTCCTTTATCCTTTTTCATCCAACCTATTTTTATTATCTGAGTTTTCCACAATCTTTACCAATACCAATAGCATCTGTATACCTGAGGTACAAGTACCCCTGGTTGGGGATCACTGGCCTAGATTCCCACCACAGCACAGACATATACTGTATATTAACCAGTATAATTCCAGTGCTGCTGGGAAGTAACACTAGAGAGACACTTCCAGAGTTCTCGGATGACTTTTCCCAGATATGCTGAGTTGTCCGGTGGCACAGACAAACAGCTGGCACCGACAAACAGCTGGCACCGAGGCGTGTAGCGCTGTGGGAAATGAATGCCCTGACTCCATCCTGCAGAGCTGTGGTTGAAGTAATGAAGTGTTGCAAATAGTCACTCAAGTGAAGTTGCCAAGAGTCAGTCATGCTGAGTATAAACAATCGCTTATGATTTAAAAGTAGGATTTCAGAAGAGGCTTGTACTGTACATGTGGAGCTGTTCTGTATGACCTGGCTGAAGAAGATTTAGGTAGTTTATGTTGTCAGAATCTGAATCGCTCTCAAACTACTATAATGGTTCCATGATTTATCTTGAAGGCACAGTAGAATACTTCTGAATGTCTGTTTATTTACAGTACCTTACCAAATGCTGTGCTCACCTTAGCATTGTTTTTGCATACCATTTGCTCTTTTTTTCATGCTGATGTTTGTGTCGGAGGCGTGCTCAGATCCCTGTGGTAATTGCTCCTTGTACTGTATATGTGCGATGCTTGTGGTTAGTGTCCTAGAAGAAGAAGCGGCGCTCAGGAAGACCTGTAGAGCAGAACTTTGAAGAGCGATAACAATCGTCCAGAAAGTAAAACCCTCATGTAAAACCAAAGTACACAGCAGATACTTTGAACCAGATGAGGGGTCTTTAAAAGGCTTCAGGAAGAATATGTGCTGCATGTTTTGCATCTAGGAGTGGTTGTATAATGGCAGTACATAGGCTGACAGACAGGACATATTCTACTGTTACTGCAAAGACACATTTGCAAGAATGGCATTAAATGATGCATTGTACTATTGGGTTGGCACAACTTGCAAACCAGGTCAGGCACACCTTGGAGAATACCATCCTTTACAGAAATACAAACAATGGAATTTGCATTCTTATTTTAATCAAATAAAATGTAGAATTTAATATTGTGGGTCAAATGTTCTGATTGGGTTCATAATCTAATTTAAAGGTCCCATGGCATGACATTTTCACTTTATGAGGTTTTTTAACATTAATATGAGTTCCCCCAGCCTGCCTATGGTCCCCCAGTGGCTAGAAATGGTGATAGGTGTAAACCGAGCCCTGGGTATCCTGCTCTGCCTTTGAGAAAATGAAAGCTCAGATGGGCCGATCTGGAATCTCCTCCTTATGAGATCATAAGGAGCAAGGTTACTTCCCCTTTCTCTGCTTTGCCCGCCCAGAGAATTTGGCCCGCCCATGAGAGAGAGACATCATGGCTTTCAAACGAGCAAAGTGGCAGTTGGTCAAGGCTACACCCCCACCCTCCACCTTGCCCCCCCCCTCTCTCCTCCTCAATAGTTACAGGCGCAGAAACGACACATCCTAAGGAAAGCTCATTGTGGCACTGGCTCTAGTGGCTGTAATTCTGCACCAAGGATCAATTTCGGGAAAGAGACTTCAGATACAGTATTAGGGGACCACTAAGGCCTATATAAAAGAGACTTCAGATACAGTATTAGGGGACCACTAAGGTCTATATAAAAGAGACTTCAGATACAGTATTGGGGGACCACTAAGATCTATATAAAAGAGACTTCAGATACAGTATTAGGGGACCACTAAGGCCTTTATAAAAGAGACTTCAGATACAGTATTAGGGGACCACTGAGGCCTATATAAAAGAGACTTCAGATACAGTATTAGGGGACCACTAAGGCCTGTATAAAAGAGACTTCAGATACAGTATTAGGGGACCACTAAGGTCTATATAAAAGAGACTTCATATACAGTATTAGGGGACCACTAAGACCTGTATATAAGAGACTTCAGATACAGTATTAGGGGACCACTAAGGCCTATATATAAGAGACTTCAGATACAGTATTAGGGGACCACTAAGGCCTGTATATAAGAGACTTCATATACAGTATTAGGGGACCACTAAGGTCTATATAAAAGCATCCAAAGAGCACCGTGTCATGGGACCTTTAAACCTCCATTTATTTTTTTTTATTTTAAATTTTTTTAATACAAAGAAACTGGAAATCAGTTTTAGCCACTATGCTATTCATTGCTTTGGCTTCTTTTGTATGATTGAATCCCAAAAGCTTGCAGTAACCACCCCATATAAACACTCGAGCAGCCACTCCCAGCACATTAGATCAGAATAGCTGGCAGTGTTTCCAGTGTCAAGGGATAAGTAGCCAATGTAAAAAAAAGGAGCTGGTGAAGAGCAAAACACAATCTAAAGACCTGTTCAGATTGAATTCACTGTGAATTTTCACCTTATTTTATTAGACCATATTGTGTGCAGGCAGTCAGCTGACTCTAAGCTCTAAGCTTTAGCTTTATGGAAATTATGTGACATGAATATTCGAATGAGCGTATTATGTCATCTGCCGACTTTTAGCGATTTTTGGAGCTAGTGCTAGCTACAATTAATTGGAATGACATTAACGTTAGGGAGCTAACTTAACGCTATGTTTACACTTTACAAAAAACTCATCATAGACATTCTTTTTTGCGCAAATGAGTGCATATTTACATTAGAACAGGCATGTGTTGGTGTGCCTTTATGTAAACTACTATGTAAAGTGGTATAAGTAGAGTTTGTTTTTTAAATAGACATAAATGGTCGGTGTTATTTACATTTTTTTTCATGTTTAAATAAAAGATGCACACACAAGAAGTACAATTAAGCTTAATGTTACACATGCACATCGTGGTAACTACAACCATTTTAAAGAGATATTAAATCCAATCTGGGACAGGTACCTGTTTGCCAGCCTCAGTGGGTTTCAAGTAACGGGCAGCCCAAACCCTCACCATAAGTCACACCGCCGACTATCCCTCCTTAAGAAATTAATCCTCTTTTCAGTTTGATGCCTGTCAAGTCCAGCTCTCTGGCCCCGTTTCTGAATTCCCACCAAAGTGTCAGACGGCAGGCTGGGGCTTTCCTGGGATGTGAAGATTTTCGATAAAGGTATGTGGTGAACTGAAAGTTACCTGCCGCCCCATATTGCATTCCAGCGGATGCTTTCGCTGTGGGGAAACAGTGTGTCCTCTGTGCTGTGTCTCTGGGGAGGCCTATCATTTCACTCCTACCTGCCGGCACTGACCCGCACATGGGCCGCAGAACAACACCCTCTCTGTGTGTTCCTCTGTGGAAAGGTGCCCAGTGTGTGCTTGACCCGGGACAGGGTTGGTATGCCTCAGCGAGGTTAACCCCCTGTCATTTTACCTTTTAATGCCCATGCAAACAGGAATTTAACCTCTTGCCCATATTTCTGCATTTTATTTCAGAGTAGGAAGCTTCTCTAAATAGGACTATTGTAGGGCTGTGCAATTAATCGCTCCTAATGATCACAAAAACAGAGTACTCGAGAAAAAAATATTATTTTGCACATTACGTTTTGCAAGTAAACTTTTTTTTGTCTTGTGTTGTGAACGGGAAACGTATCAAGGGAAATGTCCCAGTTCAAGGTGATTTCACTGTTGATATGTTGCACTGTTTTTTTTTAAACGTTCAATACTTAACATCAACCTCTTTCCAAAAGTCAATGAGTAATCTGGTTTTCAGTCACGCGTGACTCCAGTATTGACCAAAATAATTGTGATTATGATTTCTTTCCATAATTGAGCAGCCCTAACATATTCTTCACATGACAGTCTGGGTAGTAAATAGCTGCACTGGATATATTTTATTTTTTTCCAAGATTATTTTTTTGGCATTTATTTGATAGGGCAGCTTAGACATGAAAGGGGGAATGACATGCAGCAAAGGGCTGCAGGTCAGAATTGAACCTGCGGCCGCTGCGACGAGGACTGAGCCTCTTTACATGGGGCGCACGCTCTACCAGTTGAGCTACCCAGGCGCCCAGCTTCACTGGATTTTATCGTGACAGTGATATGTAGAGGATTCAGATAATCAGGGAAGACATCAAAGACATCTGTTTGTGAGTGAAGTTATTGTCTGTCTTGTTGTGGTAACCCTCTCCCACGTGCCTCTCCCAGCTGGTTAAACCAGCTCTGAGCAGCAAATAGCTTTATGATTTAGCACACTTTGAAATGCTTTTCTGTAGTCTGCATCCTTCCCAGAAATCTCCCAATAATTGGATGATGTGATCCAGTTACTGTACTTAATGAGAAACTTGTGCATTCATGAGTTGACAAAAAAACAATGATCAGAGCAGTTTTTAATCCATTTATCAACCCTACATGCATTCATGATTATGTACAATATGTATGGATATATTTCAGTGAAAGAGCAGATGTAAAAGAACACAACCATACTAATCGAAAGAGCTATGGCCATTACGCTTATAATGATAAAACAATAATTATGCATTATTTTAAGATTAATAAAATACCATTCAAAGTGAATTCAAACTGCGATATTTCAGTTTGTTTTAGTCTCAGTTTTCAGTTTGTTGCCCATCAGATGTTTGTTGACATGAGCTCCACAGAATGACCTAAACATTCCAACAATCAAGTATGACAATATGCTTTGATACTTTATTACTTTTGAAATTAAAATCACTTTTTTAGTCAATCACATTATTATAAATGTGTTGGTATGTGTTCATTGTCTTTTTCTTTAGCAGCACAGTGTGCAAGTTGTTAATAAAAAAGAGAAAAAATGTATCCTATTTTGTATGCCTAGGATCTTTTTGCCGGGCTATTGAAAGTGGTATTGGGTATAGCTTTTTTATACTAGCATTGTATCTTGACAACCTTACACTGCATAGATTGTTTCGTACAACTTCAGAGTATTCAAAAATCAAAAAGCTGTCAAGGAATGTAGATGCATGTGTTAAATTGTACAACTTGAGAAGAAATCGTTCAGCTTGAGCCAGCAGCTCGCATGGAATCGCTGATAATTTGAGCCTTTTTATCCATTTTGGAAGTCAACGCCTTTACTTTCAAAGCCTTGTTGTGAAAGCATGTGTGAATCCGATGAGCGGATGTTTCTTTTCCAAACAGCCTTTCAAGACATTACTGATTCTGTGATGCGTAATGTTGCCCACAAAGCCCGGGGGAACAGGAAGATAATGGGGTACAAAAGGCGTTCATTGAGCTCCTTTAAAGTGTCTTTAATTCACTTGGCAATGCACAGTGGACAGAGTAACAGTCAGAATGATAGATTAAGGCATAGGGCAACTGTATTCCCCCCCCTCCCCTCCCCCCCGAGAGTCACGGTTGCATGCTCCTTTTCTTGGAATGTAAAGCAGAGGTCTAACTTCCACCTCTGCCTCAGACCTTGTGGCATCCGTGCAACATAATACACTCAGTTTAGCCCTATACCATGCAGCCTCTATGGCTTTGTGCACCCGTGAATGTGGCCTTTATGCTGCAGTTTTGTTGATATTTCTCTGTGTGTGTGTGTGGGGGGGATTTTCTTGTCTTCTCCCCTAATACTTGGCAAAGCGATGTGGCATTTGCTCTTGGCAACGTCGACAATCCCACAAAGTCTCACTCTGGGGGCCTTTGTAGCCATTCACAACACTTCCGAGTGATGGACAGGGAGCTCGGCTCTCCCAGGTCGCATCCCTTTCGCCTCAAAATGCGTCTTTGTGGCTCTTCTCTTTTCCCGGGGTCTTTTTCACCGAGGTCGGATGCCACGGGGCTCCAAGGGTAATTACTGTGACAGTGGAGCAGAAGTTAGGCTGGGCTACCCAGGTCGCCCAATCATGTTTTCATCATCGGGAGAATGTTTTTCTGTGGGGACGTAATAAATCCCCCCTTTGACATGCTGCATTTACTCTGAATACACACAGGAAGAAAGACTCTGTTTTTTTCCCTCTCTCGCTATTTTGCACCAATGCTTGTAACAAGCCGAGGCAGATCATTGTTGCTAGTTCGCCCTCACTGGTTTTTTAAAGGATAGGTTTGCACACTTAGACATTCTGCCGTGGAGGAATTTCATAGGTATTTGCACTGGAATGTTGTTTCTCACTGGAAAGGGAGGGGAAACGTAATAAGTAGGGCTGCAACTAACGGTTAATCTGCTAATTATTGCAGATTAATCATTAGTTGTTTGGTCTATAAAATGTCAAGAAAATGGTTTGAATGTTCGATTAGTGTTTCCCAAAGTCCTCAAATGTCTTGTTTTGTCCACAACTCAAAGATATTCACTTTACTGTCACAGAGGAGAGAAGAAACTAAATTAGAAAATATTCCCATTTAAGAAACTGCAATCAGATACTTTACTAGGGCTGGGCATGCAACGTCCATACTTCTATGGCACCGAAAAAAATACCCGGATCCTATGAGTATCGAAAAAGGATTCATCTTTCGGTGCCAAATTACGGTTCCAAAAGCGTCTGAGCGCATAAGCTCGAGCTTATCTGTCCTCTCTGCATATTGACAGAGAGCGCAGCGCCGACCGACACGCACAGTGAGTCACGGCAATGCCAATAAAGTGATTTCAAGTGTGGTTACAGTTTTTCAAAAGTTCACGCAGACAGCGTTTGCTGCGACATAATATTAATGGCGAGCCGAAAGCGGTCGCGTGCTGTTGTTTTACACTTCCTTTGAGAAGACAAACAAGACAAAAAATGCACAACAGATAAGACAAGACATTCCTACCACAAGAGTAAAAAAAGTGCTCAACAGATAGGGACATTTTTCCTAACACTAAAACAAAAACATTAAAATAATAAACGGCAACAATATCACAAGACAAGATCACAAGACAAAAACACAAGGATGTCACAAGCAGCAAACATTGTTATATGATGTGGTCTGGTAGTGCAGAAAGGTGTGCAACAGCAGCAACTTCAGAGTCCAGAGTTTTGTGCAAAAAGATGTACGCAGGCACAACAGTGGTTTCTGTGCCCTGATGACTGACTGACAGGCTGAGGGTGTAAGGAAAGGCAACTTTACTTCTACAGCACCTTTCAGCAACAAGGAAATTCAATTACATTCCTCTGCACTTCAGTTAGTTCTTCATTAGTTCAATGTTGTCAACAGGGCAGTTTATTGTTAAAGGTTTGTGTCATTATGCAGTTTGCACTAAAAAGTCTTTGTTGTTTACATTCCTTTGTATTTTAGTTAGTTCAATATTAGCCTGTACACAATGCCATTTGTTTATTTATTTATTATTTATAATATGTTCATGTTGTGGCAAAAAGATTTCTCCTTTTTTTATCAACTTTTAAAGTTGGGATTGATACCAATCCTGAGTATCTGACTGACGCACCCCTATCCAAAAGCACAGCCAGTTGTATTAATGTTACTCTGAGTGAGCAGTGTTACCAGAATGTTTTAATTTTGATGACTGTTTTGATTCACAATTAAGGTGTAAAATAAAAGTTTTGTGTTTAATGTATTTTTGTTGATGATGAAATGGATTTTAAAACACATGGTATCGAAAAAAGTATCGTTAAGGAGCCGGCATCAAAACCGAGGTATCGAAATTGGCACGGGGTCGAAAGATTTTGAACGATGCCCAGCCCTACTTTATACTCCGACCGATTAATCAGTTATCAAAACAGATGGCGATTAATTTAATAGTTGACGACTAATTGATTTAGAGCTGCAAAGATTAATTGATTTAAGTCATTTTTTATGGAAAATAGTAAATATTCTCTGATTCCAGCTTCTTAAATGATCCATCTTGGACTATGGGAAACACTGATCGACATTTTTCACCATTTACTGACATTTTATAGACCAAACTACTAATCGATTAATCAGGAAAATAATCAACAGATTATTTGACAATGAAAATAACCGTTAGTTGCAGCCCTAAATCGACTAATCCTTGCAGCTCTAGTAATGAATTGTAACCACAAAGTGTCTAATGAACATATCGACTACTCGCTGTCACAGGCAACGCTGTGAAGAAAAGAGGGTTCACTGGATTGGATAAGGCTAATCTTTGGGCATTGACCAATGCATTGTGAACATATTAATACACCTCTTTTATTAGTGTTTTTGGAGAAACATAACTCTTTATACCTATGCTATTTCTGTGTCTCCAGTGGACTAAAGATAACACAGGGGGACACAACAGTTGATTGTCCTGTAGAGAAAGTTTGTCATGTCGTTATTAATAGTAGAACAGTGAGTAGAAATTCAATAGCCCTCCATAAAAAAAAAAAAACACAGCACATGTTCCACGGTCCCGTCCTGATCCCTGTTAATGAGAGCGGGTGTGTCCCGTCCTATGCACCAGGCAAAGGAATCTTTAATTAAATCACACTCTCGGACCCGATGCTGCACATGTGTTGCACGCGCCTGAAATCCTTCACAAGCATCACCGGCGTGCCACACATTTCTATCATATACACAGGCTGGGAGTTTATTTATGGTAGCCTGTACCCCCATGGAAATATACTGATTCTATTTTATTCTCACATGTATATAAGGCGAGAAAGTGATATGTCACATTAGATGACAGGAATTTGTCTACAGATTTAGTTCTATCTTTTTATACTTATGGTGATCCCTGCAGTATATCTGGATGTATTAGTCCATTAGGCAATGCTATAAATCTATGGGCTTAATGACTTGCCTGGTTAAATAAAGAATAAAAATTGGGTATCGCAATAGGGTATCGAGCATAAAAGCCTTTTGTCATTTACTTAGGTTCTACATGGAATTTCCCAGGCTGCAAGAACAGCATATTGGATTACCTAAATTGAGGGGTTTTACTCTTTTAAGCCCACTCCATTTTCTTAACATTACAGTTGTCATAGAAGTTCTGAGAACATAATCTGCTACTTCTTTACCTTCTGCGTGCCTGTCTGCCTTGGCAAGCCTTCATGGCATGACTCTGAAAATAGCCTGAATACCTCGGCATCATTGTATTGTGTTGTCAACGGCTGTTTAGAACTGTGTAGCAGTTGTAACTCCGGTTTCAGTCTAATATTTTCTTGGATATGTAAGTTATATAGCTACTTCTTGACAAAACAGGATAGCTTAGATGCATTGATTCATAGTGACAAGTTACTGTAGGGACACAGGGCACATATTGTTGCAAAGTGACAGCCGTGACACCAACTTGACCTGTATTGTACAGCCGTCACATTTTGAAGGGAAATGTTTATCATGAAATGTGTGCAGATTATTAAGTCTAATGCATCCTGCAGAAAATGCTTTGAGTTATTTCTACACATTAAGACATGCAGCTCTTTATTAAGATCAAACATTTGTATTGTAAATTATATTTAATCCCAGTATTGATGAAAAATACATACTCCCAATGTTTCCCTGCTATATACTTTATCTGTCCTGAAAGGTTGGGCTCCCCTGTCAGAGATAACAGTAATAGAATTAACAGTCCATTGTTAGATAAAGTGCCTTTAAACATGATGAAAGCGAGACAACCACTTTAATGGCTGCTTTATCAGTTAGCAGCTCCCTCCACTGCAACACTGTTACTTATCACTTCACTGGATAACATTCCTTCTCTGCACTTTCACATTCGTGGCACGTTCCTGGGATCTCTTTGTCATTTGGTGCGATTGTCTTGTGTCTAATATTACCGCTAAGCTCGGCTGTAGCCAATCCTTTAACACCTGTCATTTGCATGCTTATGTTTAGACTGAGATTAGTATTCCCAGGAGACTGTATAGTTGCCAAACTGAGGGCCGGGGCACTCATTCACACACTTCCCAAAAAGAATGTAAGCTGTCAAAGAAAAAAATGGAATAGTTTTGAATATTTGTTAATTGCATGAAAGAGGTGTGTGTGTGTGTGCGTGCATGCATGGGGAGAATGTGGTAGAGTGGGTGAAAGAGTGACGGGGATTAGCCCCGGAGTACCAGCTGTGGAGACGGAGAAACAAATTATCTCCCCTGTGCTTTCTGACCACGGACGGAAAGCTGTAGCAGGAAAAGCTAACCCTCTCCTTCGATTTTATGTTGTTCATTGAAAAGAGTAGGAGGAAATGCGGCGCTACCAAGTCTGTGTATTGATACAGTATTGCCACGGAAAATATCGTGATACTATGCTGTATCAATTTATTTCCCCCCACCCTTATAAATCAGACTTTACAGTGTGCATTCAGTTCATTAACGACTATGGATCCTTTAAAGCTTCTACCGAAGATGGGTCTAACAGCATTTTCAAGTATTTTTAAAAATTGAAATAGTTGTTGAAGCCTTCTCGGGGGTGAGACACTAGAGGTCTTCATGGGTCCAAATCTGAAACAGACCCCATCTCAGTCAGACCTGCTCTAAAGATCTCACTTAAAAAAAAATCACAAAAAAGGTCAAATTAAATCAAATCAACACAGTATTTGTTCAAATGAATTTGATTCCAACCCATGAAGCCAGCCGTATCCTAAACTTCGTTGTAGAATTGACGTTGTCCCGATAGTTTCTGATGCCTCCGCTGCCTCACTTCAGTGACAAGCTAACGTTAATTTTACAAAGTTCGCAAACAGCTTGAACTCTATCCATGAATTTTCCATTTATGGTGGTCTGTTGCTTGAAATTTTAAATTTCACCAGAAGAGTTCAGATCAAGTGCTTATTTTCCCCTCTGCTAGAATGGCTGTTAAAGTTTCGAATAAAAAGTGACAGCTATAGTCCAAGGATCATTAGACCAATGTGACCTACTTATTGTTTCCTATTTATTGTTTTAAAAATGATCTTTATGTTGAGGATTAGTCTCTAAGCACCATAGATCACTGGTTGTTTCATTAAAGTCTGCTCAAATCTGTAAAATCAAACACACCAAGATGACAGAAACTTGTTTGCTTCACATTCTCTCAGAGACTGGCCAAACATTAGCATTTCCACGACTCTTTTATCTGCTGGGGGAAACCATGTGACACTGTTTGCTTGGCGTCTGGGTTGGTCTGTGCCATTTTGACTGGGGACAAGCAGACATGAAAGAAGAAGACAACCAAAAAACAGGGAACACATTCCTTCTTTCTTTTAAACTCTGACTTGTAGCCAAAACAATGGCAGAGTGCTGTATTTTATCTGAAGATGGCTGTCTAAAACAAAGTAGTTCATGACTACTGACAGATTAGCATTTTGTGCTTTTTAACCAGCAGATGGGGACATTGCCATTGACTTTTCCTACTTTTTAAACTGTGATTTACATGCATATCCCCCCCATACCCATGGACTTAAATGTGTATTATGGGTTAAAATGTATGCTGGGGTTCATGTCTTTGTTTTATTATATGGGTGTTGCAGTAGTCCTCTAGCCCTCTGTACCATTGTTACCTATTTACATATACATATTACCAATGGCAATGTAAGCACACCATAAAACAATCCAGCAACTGTCATTATGTTTTAAATGCTGCTAAACTGCCATTGGTGCACAGAAATATGTGACATCGTCCAGAGAAATAACCAAAACTCTCCCAACTTTGGACCATTAGGGCTGTAAAAATGAACTCTATAATAACGACTCGACTCAAATTCCTTTTAACGGTACTCATTTTGGACACATGATTAACGCACACGGGTTCTGAGATTTGGGCCTCGGGCCGCTCCGTAGTTTGGGAAATCAGGAAGCGATGCAGCAGTAACGCTGTGGATGGCTAGCAGAAACAACCCTCCTTGAGCAGAAATGGATAAAGAAAAGGCTCTTTTGAATGGCAAGTTGAGTTTCAAAGCCCTTCCAGATGGTTCTCTCCACAAGACTAAAATGATTTGCATTTACTGTCGACGTGAATTGAGTACATTGAGTCTCAAATACCACTTGAGCATTAAAAACATGAAAAATATCCCTTTTTAAAGTACATTCGTAACAGATAATTTAAAAAAAGTGCCAGTAATTTGTAAAAGAGTTATCTATGGACAATCATGCGATTAATCGCGATTAAATATTTAATCGTTTGACAGCCCTAGTAAAAAGCTCATTTTCAATGTCTTTCACAACGCTTTTTTCTAGGGGTGCACCGATCCCATATTAAGATCGGATATCGGTCCCGATATTGACAAAATGGCTGGATCGGGGATTGGAAAAACTAACAGATCCACGGGGCAATCCAGTTTTGTTAGGCTAGTTTTGGCACGTGTGTCCCATGCTGGAAGAGTTGAGTGTACAAATAAATAAGAATTCAATACATTCCATCTATGTTATTTTGTCTTAGTTAGGAAAGTAATGTTTAGTTAGGAAAGTCTGGTGCCTTTAGTCTCTTCCACATGGTGGAAGGAAGGTATAAAGTGGAAGGTATACAGTGTATTATTAATTCAACAACGGTATGGGATTGGTATCGGGTATCAACAGGTACACAAAGCCCAGGCATCGGTATCGGTATCGGGACTGAAAAAGTCGGATCGGTGCATCCCTACTTTTTTCTAGAGACTATTACGGCTATAGAATGGCTATTATTTTAGCCATTCAAAGTGACTGGCACAAGTAGGAAGGACAGCCAGTATTAAGATGTAACTGTTAGAGTGAAAGCACTGGAGCTTTTTTTTGTAAGTGTATGTAAAACATGACACAAAATGAGATGAGTCTTGTTTGTCTGCTAATCTATTATGTTCTGAGGCTGTGACAAATGTCTTATGTAGCTCCTAAAAAGAAAATGTTAGCAAGTTATAAAATGTGCTGAAAGAGAAGCCCCTTTTCTACCAAAGCACTGAATGATTCCAGTGTAAACACTATTAAAAGCTCCCATGCCGAGGGGATGGCTGTGTAATGTCCCATCGCTCTCCTGCAACAAGGTCTGTTGCTGAGAAGTTAATTCAATTAAAGCAGACAAAAGGCCACTGGCACCAATAAAGTTTGGGTGAAATGTGAAGCCATGCGATGGACACACACACACAGTCTTGTGGCCAGTCAAGCGTGATTTACATTTGCATAATGGCCAGCTACAGCGCAGGCTCACCATCGCCATGGGTTACAGTTGGCGCTGTGAAGAAATTCAGCTCCGTGTTAAGTGGGTGTATGTTGTCTGAAGCTGACAGGCGGGGTGTCCTCACTACCACCACCACACACAGACAAATACATACACACACTCTTGTTTTACTATACTTGTAAAGATACTTGTTTCCTTACACCTATAAACTAAAGCTGCAAAGATGAATCGATTAGTTGTCAACTATTAAATTAATCACAGACTATTTTGATAATCGATTAATCAGTTTGAGTAAAACTTCTCTGATTGCACAAACTGGGTAAACCCAGCCCAATTTGGCGATTTGATTTCGCCCTGCAGCTCAGGCTGGAAACCTGTACATTCAGGTTTTCACCTGGCGCGCTATTGGCGGGTTTAACACGATGACCATAGACAAGTGACCAAGCAGCTTCTTGTTTACATTCAACATAGCGGCCACCGAAACGCAGCAACCCGTTGATGCCGCTGTCGCTGCTACGTCACCCAGATCCTTGGTCTGATTGGTTGAAGGACTATCCAATTGTGTACAGAGTCATTTGAACTGCACCCGTTGATCATGCCTCTTGTGCAGTAGAAAATACAGAGGCCCAGACTAATGTTCAATCTGAAAAGATTGAGCTTGGTCTGGTGATAGCCAGACTACTGATTGCAGCTTCTTAAATGTGAATACTCTCTGGTTTCTTCTCTCCTCTGTGACAGTAAACTTTGGGGAAACACTGACCGACATTTTGCACTATTTTCTGACATTTTATAGATCAAACAACTAATTTGATTATTCAAGAGAATAATCGACAATAAAAATAATAGTTAGTTGCAGCACTACTATAAACCCTTACCGTTGGAGGCTCCTAAAGACGTTAGCGTAGATGCTGCAATAGCATCAGTTGTATCAGAACTGGAGAGTATTTATTTATTGAAAGAAGAGCAAAGAACGCCACTGAAAGCTTTTCTCGATAGAAAAGATGTTTTTGCTCTTCTCCCGACTGGCTTCAGCAAGAGTTTGATAGACGGACAGTTCGTGCAATCACATGCCAAGCATTGCCACAACAACAGCAGCTTCCATGATGGCTTCTTGGATGCTTCTGTGTAACAAACCACCGGTGTGTTAGGTTAGCCTCACTATAGAGGTATTTGTTCAACTGGGAGTCGACCTCGGGGAAGATGCAGGAGGCCTGCAGATGTCATGTGGCCTGGGAGCTCCTACAGGATTCTAGAGGAGGCGGTGTAGGATGTGCCGGGTGAGACACTATATGGGCTACTTTGTTTAATTTGCTGCCAATGATACTCAAACCTGGATTAGTGTCAAAAAGCAATTGGATGCACGGAGCTTTCTACTCCCTCAAAAATGAGCAGCGCTGAGTTAAAAAAAACAACTAAAAGTTGATGAACTGAGCTTTCACACAGTTCTTCAAAGTTGTTTTTGCACTCACTCATGTCACTGTCTTTATAAATCATCCCCCCAGGATTTTAAAGACTTACACCATTAATCAATAGGGATTATAGTTTTGCCTATCAGCCTTGATAATCTGCCAGCATCATTCCACATACGACTTACATATGATACAAATGACTATACAATTTCTTGCACATGAATGTATGTGTAGACTTCATGCGCTCCCAAAGGATGTTCTAAGCTGCTAGTAACGTTGCTATGTTTCTTGGAAATCCTCTAAGACATGATTGAACACACCCTGTGTGCAGTAAAAAGTGTTGAGGGATTTAGGTGAGAACATTGGTCACTTGCCTGTGTGGAGAAGCGTCCCACAGGGTTGATTTAAGGCACAATTTCCATGTTTACAGCCTGGCCGGTGGCTTTAGCCATGTTTGATTTCCCCCTCTAAAAGGAAGCCCTATAGCTTGATCGTTCTTAAAATAATCCTGACCTGGTGATTGTGGAGAAAAGAGACCAGCAGGGGGCAGTCAGTGTTGTGATTTTGTATTGGTGCAGTAAGCCTGAAACTGTTATCTGCGTTAAAGAAACGACTTGCTGTAATGTGACATTCATATGGATTAATCACAAATGACAAGTGTGAGGTCATGCAACAGGCGCTTCCAATTTAAACCAATGCCTTTGCCTTATCCCCAGCACACATGGCAGAGAGGAGTACTCACACAACACACAGACATTTCAGACACTCCTTTGGCAGCAGCCTTCACCGAGGCCTCACTCATGGCTTAGCACTGTGGGGAGTGATAACAATCGGCCAGAAAACCTAAGCACACAACGCACACTTTGATCCAGCTGAGGGCGGTTTGGAAGGGCTTTAGGAAGATGAAGCCTATATGGTTTGGGCTTAGGGCTTCACAGTGTTTACAATACAGACAGTTAGGATCCCTCTATCTACACACACACACACACACACACACACACACATGCATGGGCAATAACACAGTTAACTATGGGATTCTTTTATCTGTTTCTAGTTGTTTAATGACATTATGCAGATATTAAGTTTATGTAAAGCACTCAGTACATAAACAGAAACGTTAGAACTTGAAGACTCTGCTCCAAATTAGACTATGCATGAATCTAAATGGTTTCACTGTGACCAGACATGACTCATGGATTTTTTTGTGATTAAGTAATGATGAACATGTGGTAGGATTTAATTCAGCCACTTGGATCAGTGTAGTTTTAATGTGTGTGTATGTATGTGTGTAGGATTGAGCATCGAGAACCTGTTCCAACTTGGAATTGTTTTAAAAATGTTTTGATTCCAATGGAATCGTTTGGAATCGTTTCAAATCTGATCATCGGTTCAAGTTTTGGTTTCCGTACAGTAAGCTGTTCTTTTAAGTGTGGCTTTATTTTACATTGAAAAAGCCCAGTAAAACTGTAAATCACCATTGAATAAAAATACATTTTCCTCTTATCTGTGAAATTAGCACGTGACCCGTTTCAACTCCACCCCTCAAAGAATCGGAATCGAGAATCGATAAGAACCAGAATCGAAAGGAAGAATCGGAATTGGAATCAGAATTGTTCAAATCAAAATGATGCCCAACCCTACAGTATATATGTGTGTGTGTGTGTGTGTGTGTGTGTGTGTGTGTGTGTGTGTGTTTTGCTAATATGCCTTACTACTGAGGCGATTAGGCTGCCACTGTGTCTCCAGCAAAGTAAACATGGCCTCTTTCTTCCCAACCTTGTAAAAGTCGTGTTGAGAGGAGAAGAGTGGACGGGAAGAATGTTGATGTCCGATGCTACTCCTGTTACCCAGCATGCTCGCTCCCTCAGTCCCCTCCTCGCTCATGGGCGAGTGGCAATGAATCTGTCAGGTCTGAGGTGGCTCCCATTAGGGGTCTGTTAAAAAAAACAATGGAGAAGCCCGTTGAGTTGGGAGTTACTTAGTTAGGAGACCCGTTTCAAAGGAACGACCCCTTCACCTCAGCTGCCAGCACCTCCAGTGTATTGATTCACTTTCCTGGAACGGTTCTCTACCTCTTGTAGTAGGAGAAATGCAAAAGGTAAACGCAGTACTTCGCCAGTTCATTCTAGGCCTGTCACAATTATTACATAATTGTTTAATTGTCAATTTTTTTTTTTTTTACTTAATCAAGGTTTCTTTGTTTAACCGCAATTAATTGCTAACATTAGCTAAGGTCTTAAGGCGTATGACAGGTAATTGTTGATTTTGTTTAGATATGCAAAATTGTAATGATGTAAGTGCTTATCGGTTGGACTTTATATTTTTATTTTTATTTCAAATGTTAGTTGTTAGCACTTGACCCTAAACACGTTCATAGCAACAGAAATGACGAGGGGGGGGGGATAACGTTCCAATAGGCGGGGTTTACTTTATAGGCTGTGTATTTATGTTATGACATGACTTGGGTCACATAACTGTGACATATAACCAAAACATGTATTCTGGAATTCATTCAAAACTTTAATTTGTGTGAAAAAGTGATAAATAAATATTTTTTAAAGTGGACTGAAAGAGACAATTATATTGTCAATCGCTATTATTTCTGAGACAACTAATTGCACAGCAACATTTTGAATTGTTACAGCTCTAGTTCATTCATTTTACTTTAAATTAGGGCTGCACGATATGAGGAAGATGTCTAATTGCGATTATTTTGACTGATATTGCGATTACGATATTGATTAGGTGCTTTCCGAACGGATAGTACTTGTACTTTTTAGAGGAAAATTACACTTCTAAGCAGTTCTAAGAACTACTCTCCCCCAAAATCTTTTTTTCTGTTTGCATTCCCACTGGCCAAGTGGCCATAGGGAATGGTAGGAGGGGTGAGGGAGTGACGCAAGCACGGCAATGGTCTTTATAGCATCGTCACTAGACCTTAGCACCACATACAACAACAACAAATGATACTAATACTTGTCCACTTTTCCTATATTAAATGCACGTCCATTCTCGTAGTAATTCACGTAATGTTTTGCTCAACACAGACGGGGCTTTATTATACTCAGAACAGACCCCGCCTCTGCCTGCTGCGCTGTGGACGTGTGTGTGTGTGTGTGTGTGTGTGTGTGTGTGTGTGTGTGTGTGTGTGTGTGTGTGTGTGTGTGTGTGTGACGGCCGGAGAGCCACAGGACACGCTTGTGGAGTTTAACTCCGAAAAGACAGTTAACCACAGGTTCCCGTTAATCTTATGATGGACATGTGTTGTGATATTTAAACAAACGAACCGTCAACGGCGAAATAAAAGCCTCTTATTTACGAGAGCGGTCTGAGAGACCTCCAGCTTACAGCGCGGTGTCTGAGCATGACTGACCGAGCGACGAGCTAGAGGCCGGGGCAGGCGCTTGCTGGCTGTCGCCTCACTTCAGGGAGCTCCTCAACTCCGAAAACTTTGAAGCAAATTGTCAATTCAGCATACATTTTCGCAAGACTGCCTATATTCGAAATCTAAACAGTTAATTTCTCACCTAAAATGTTGTCAGAAGTGAATTTATTGATGAATAAGATGGTGAAAATTGTTAAAAATGTCCCGTTGTTGGTTGTTGCTCTGTCTGCAAGTTCCGAGTTGGCAGTGGGCGTGACTTATAAGTTCGACCAATCAAGTACACCTAGGAAAATGGAAAAGGGAAAAGACCCTGCTCTGAAGTAGGAGCTAAAAAAGTACACTACTGAGGCCAGAGGAACTTAAAAATCCCCCAATTTTTCCTGTCAGAACACGACAAAAAATGTGTTCTAGGAACGTTTAGTTCTAAGAACTGCAAAAATCCCTCCGGTCGGAAAGCCCCTATACACAATATTGGAGGGAATGATAATTTTGTATCATTATTCTCATTTTCATGTCATTCAAGAAATGAAGATGATTACAGTGTGATTTTTGCGAGGATCTGTACCAAACAAAGATGTTTTTCTTTAGTCTGTAGGTTAAGAATTGTAGGCCGGGACGTCTCTGCAGCACCACAATATTTCATTCAGAATGGTTTCACACATATTTTGCCTTTAAAAAAAGTATTGTGCCCCTCCCTGTGATTTGAATATTGCACTAGTCCATATTGCGATTTCGATAAAATTGCGATTAAGCCCAGCCCTATTTTAAATGCAGATAAACTTAAAGGTGCTCTAAGCGATGTTGGGTGACGTTACTTCTCGTTGACGTTCATAGTTCATAGTATTGTCAAACAAAACGGAGCTGTCTACAGAGACCGCGTGTGTTCAGGGGACAGGCAGCTCGCGGATAGTGGGGAGATGTTTGCTGTATGCGACAAAAAATGTTGTAGCCTAAAAAACGTGTGACATCGCTTAGAACACCTTTAAGTATATATTAACAATAAATCAAATTAGTACTTGCAATGTGAAACAGGTCAACTGTAGTGACAAACCTACAAATAATTACAGTACAGTATTTTATCTTTTAATGAAAAAAAACACCTTAAAATGTCTTGAAATGTTACATAGTCAGGGTCATTCTGAACATGACATTACATATTATAAATTAGTTTTTTCAAGGTGTGAGAAAATGGATGTGTGGTGTGTGACAAGTGGCGATTGAGCCTCACGGTCAATGTGTGAGAGTTGGCAGCCCTGTGTTGTGTTATCTTTGACATCCCTTAAGCGCATTTCAAAATGCTAACAAGAATGTTTAATGATCTGTTAATTCTTGCACTAATATATTAGGATGATCTTTTTTATTGGGCTCTGTATAGAAGAATGTGAATATTGGAGCTACAGGGATTCTTTTGGCTAACATGTTAGCCCTAACAACTTCATGTCAGGCTGTGTGATCTTCAGCTTCTTGTTGCGTTCTTCTGCCCACTTGAAAAAAATCAATTAGGCCAGCCTCAAGGGAAGTCAATTGAAGTTGCACTTCAGAAACTTTATTTTTAATCATTGCTTTACAGGTTTGATATTACGAAATAGGGATAGACCGATGATCGGCCCGTTTGTTTGCAGATTATCTGTATCGGCGTTTTATTTGCCTGATAACCGATAAAGTTAATGAATTAAAAAGTGTGCTGGCTCAGCTACAGCTCTGTGTGTGTCCCTCTGCTCCAGTTTGACTCACCACTGAGTCTGACTTAAAGTGCCCATATCATGAAAACATCTGCTTTTTTCTGGGATTTGGGGTGTTATTTTGTGTCTCTGGTGGTTCCACACGCATACAAACTTTGAAAAAAAACCCATCCATGCTGTTTTGAGTGAGATACGGTTTCTGAATGTGTCCTGCCTTCAGTCTCCGGGTGAGCTGGTCAAAATCTGCACGGCTTTCTACGTCACTAGCCGAGATGAGGGGGCTAGGGGCTAGCTCGTTCTCAATGGCAGAACACTGCTATAACACACATGAATTCACCCTAATCTACAAAATAAATTGTATAGAACTACTTACATGTCCCTGTTCTGCAGGAAGCATGGAAGCGTGCCCTCGTTTAGAAGAAGTCTCTCGGCTAATCCTGCCTGGTACAGGCTAAAGTTGCAGAAACACCTAGCTAGCTCATGTAATCCTTACCTAGCTACTGAGCATGTGCGACTGACAACAAAGATGTTACAGAAGTGAGAGGTCTCACTCTGTAGCTAAAACAGAGACCTGACACAGGGTGAAAAGAGGAGCTGCAGCAATGTGCAGTACAACAAAAATATGGCGTTTTTTGAAAATTAAACCATGTAAACCTATTCTGATACAATCTCAAATTACAATTATGAACCTGAAAATGAGACTAATATGGCCACTTTAATGTCCCGCACTACACTACACTACACACTATCTGACTATCTTTTACTGGATATTATGTTGGAAGTTTCTAATCTATTAAATAATTGCTTAAAGCATTTAAACAAAGTTTTGTGTTGCAGTTTGTAACATTCCAAAATCTTAATTTTTGACTGTAAATGCATATCGGTTCCAAATATCAGTTATCGCTTTCATTAACTACCAATAATCGGTATTGGTATCGGCCTTAAAAAGCCCCAGTATCGGTCGATCCCTGTTACGAAATAACTTTTTCTGTGCTAAGATTTACAGTTTCTGTCAATAACTTGATTTGAAACCTGGAAACATCTGGAGAAGTTCCTTTTGTTCTCCTTACAAAGAGCCACAATCATGTCATCAACATCGAGCCCACCTTGTTGATGGCTTTCACACTGACCTTGGTAAAAGTACAAGAAACAAAAAAAAAATATCTCAGAGCGCAAAAAACAGCTCCTGGTATTCTCACTTTCCATGTAATGATCTCCTGACACTGGCTTTCCATAGTGTGTGTGTGTGTGTGTGTGTGTGTGTGTGTGTGTGTGTGTGTGTGTGTGTGTGTGTGTGTGTTTCCTCTCCCCTTGCTAACAATGCTGCTCAGGAAGTATGTCAGGATAAGGGCCAGACCGTTGGGCTCTTTTTCTGCCAGAGCATCCAACTTTGAGGGACAATAACATAGTCTTGTTAATCCCACAAAAGCTGGTTCAGTGTTGAAGAAAGCTGTGGATCTGTGAAAAGGAATTACTGCCCCAGGTGTCTTCAAAGAAAACTCTGCGATGTCCCTGTGGCTGGTGAGTGCTGTTGCAAGATGTCATTTTCAGCTGTGGGTGGTCAGGGATCCGCTCCCGTCTCGAGGTCAGTCCAACCCCAGCACACCAAATGTTTTGGGCTCAGTCAACAGACTTTGCTGCTGGTTTGGCTCGTTTTAGGTTGTTAATGTGCAACTTTACTTAAACCTACTATAATTAATGTTACTTCCAACCACTTTCCAAAGACAACATAGGGTTTGAGATTGATTTCCTACTTTTTTTTTTGTAAATAAGCTATGATAACCAAGTTGTAGATATGGTTTGGGGTGTAACATTTGATCAAATCTGAATCCACTTATTGGATCTGAAGCCTTTTTCCAAACCCTTATTGAAGCTGAATATGTTTGGCTTTTAACATTTGCAAGTAATTAAAGTTCTAAATAATACAATTCAAAGATCAGTTATGACTTTTTGAGCGGCAGCGTTACATGTTAATTACATGTTTCTTTTCAAGACCAACTTGCTCCAAACACTTGAGGCTCCAATGCAAAACTAGTAAGCAGAGTAGCTTAAGATATTGATATATGATTATCCTCCTATTGATGTGATGTGATCATCTAGATCATCTGTCTAGAGAAGAGTCATCACTTGACTTGTTTACCTACAAAAACACAGTTTGTAGAATGATTTTCACAGGGTCTTTCTTTCAGAATGAATGTTAATTAACTAGCTGATATATTGTGCCGCCGATCACTGAAAGTTACATCAATGCGGGCTAAAATGATTGTGCTACTAAAGTTTTTTATACATTTTATTTTTGGTACATCAATATCATATTTAAACTCTGAATTTATTTAGATTAAAGTATTGTGATTCTTAAGTCGAGCAAGTGTGTTTTCCCCCTGTGAAGGAAGACTGAGTGAGTCTCCACATGACTTGTACGACTGTTCCAGACCATTCATGAATTACATACATACGGAGGAGACAATTCAAGTAAAGACCGAATGAGAACATTCTCTTGACTCACTCTTATGTGCCATTTAAGAGCAAATCTGTTTGTGGTTCTTGCATGACACCCATTGTTTTAATTCTTTTATCAACCATTGGCTGAAAAGGTTTGCGTTTGAGCTTTGTTGGAAAACCAAACCTGGAAGACAAGCATGGACATTGTCGATAGGATAATGTAGAGCTGGGCAATATATCGATATTATATCGATATCGTGATATGAGACTAGATATCGTCTTAGATTTTGGATATCGTGATATCGTAATATGGCATAAGTGTTGTCTTTTACTGGTTTTAAAGGCTGCATCACAGTAAAGTGATGTCATTTTCTTACCAGACTGTTGTAACTGTTCTATTATTTGCCTTTACCCACTTAGTCATTATATCCACATTACTGATGATTATTTATCGAAAATCTCATTGTGTAAATATTTTGTGAAAGCACCAGTAGTCAACACTACAATATCGTTGTGGTATCGATATCGAGGTATTTGGTCAAAAATATCGTGATATTTGATTTTCTTCATATCGCCCAGCCCTAGCATAATGTGAAAATACTCCTTTTAATGCATTCATCTTTTTTACCCATCTAGCTATGGTGCTGTGTACCAAAGTCCCGAACGGGATGATCTAAGACTGTTTATAAGCTGTTTTTAAGAGTTTATTTTTTTGATACATTTTGATTTGTCCTTTCGGGAAGGCGGTGCAGCGTCCACTTAATGGATGTGAAATGCTTTGTATGCCACCTTTTAATAAAAGCTGTCATCTGTGTCTCAACCTGATAAAATACATATTTTATGACATAAACACTTTGCCTTGTGTAGTTGACTCCGTTTTGACCTCAGAGACAGACGCGGTCTCCATTTGCACATGATATGTCTCTCTCTCTCTCTCTCTCTCTGTCTCTCTTTTGTCCTGTCCTCTGATGTGGAAGTGTCACTCTTGAAGGTGTCCAGACAGCTTATTACTTCACAGCTGCACAGAACGCAATATCTTTCACACTGATGATTTTTTTACAAGGGGCTGTCCGCTCGTCTGTCATTGACTCTTATGCATTGGTCAGCCTCAGCTGGTTGTCTGTTTTTTAATTAGCCTTCATTGAAGCTTTTTTCAGTGTCTCCTTTATGACTTTCACTTGCTGAATGACTACATTAAAAGGGACATTTACATGACGCACACACATGTTCAAATATTTTGAAGCTTTATGGATATACAGTCTACATGTACGTGTATACTTGATGGGGGTTCCTGCAGTTTTGTTTTTTTTAACTAAGTGAAGAAAGACAGACACTGGGCCTTCATACCTTTTCATCACCTTGGCCTACATCCTGTTCATTTCTGCCCTGTCTGGGCTTTCATGAGGCAGCTGATGACTGCTTAGAGGCCTTTGGTGTTTGAGGCCGGTTGATAATTGCTGCTTGAAAGGTGAAACGGTGACTGTGGGTACTTTGTGTTTGGCGGGCACTTCTGTAGATTGTAATTAAAGGTTAAATAGCTCACCCATGCCCTTTGGAATTTGGGAATTTATAATGTACACCCCCCTCCACAACATGGATAAAGCTGTCAGGGAATAATTTTTTCTGATTTATTGGTTCCACTGAGGCCATATTCACTATCCAAAATATGGGAAAATCTCAGATTTCGCGATGATATATATATATATATATATATATATATATAGTATTTTATTTCATATAATGTACTGTACATCTTGGGGTCTCAGTGATTCACTAAAACATGTTACCGGAAAAACAATTCAGATTTACAAATTTTAAACATGGCATGGCATCAAATTCTAAATATTCTTTATCATTTCTCACCAGACAGCATTGTTACAGGTTAGGGTTGCATGCAGTCACTGAGCTATGAACCTCCGTCTGGGGACTTTCGTAGTTCTTTGTGCCTCCTTCTGTCTAAAGAGGCTTTGGGTTAACAGCCGGGTTTATCGCTTTTCTTAAAACGGGATATTTTATTGTGCACTCCTTTTCGTCACCAATCCCAATTTAAATTTCCCATGATTGCCAATTTGGCAAAGCACTTTCTATCTGTCGACTTAAGATAGAGCAACGTCTCTTTGCTATGTTCAAAGATTAAATTAGCTTTCACTTAATTCCCCATGGTATTCTGCCATGTGCTTATATTTTCGCCAAGCTCTAAATCCAAAAACTGGACACCTTTGGATCAATAGTGGGAGGGGCGGGAGATAATTGCTGCATTAATCACAGCCACTTTGTTGGGGACAATAACATGAAATGCAAAATTTAAACAAACAGGACCTATTGGTTAACTTCATGTTAAATTTGTTCCACCTTTGCAGCAGAATCTGGATATGGATGTCAATTCATATTATGGGAACAATGGTGTTTTACAGCAGCCATGTGCATACAGGGTGTAAACTGACTGCTGCATGATGTCACTGACAGCTGAAGTACATCTGAAATAGGGGAGAAGGTGAGAGCTTAGCACACAGTTTAATCACAGTATGTGCAGTGAGCTGCAGTGTAGCACTGTGTCTTCACAAAGTGAGTTTGAAGAGGAGGCTGTGGCTAATAACTGGCACTGGGTGTTATATACTAACTTAATCAGTGCGGTATTTTAAATGTTGACTTGATAATCCAAAGATACCTTTTTTATAATATTAACATAACTCTTGGGTAGAGATAACAGTAGCCTAGACAGCAGTACAAACATTTTTTCTTTATTGGTGCTTTTTAGGGCTGCAAAATATATTGTTTTTTTGGCGCAATATACACATCGCAAAAGGCTGCAAAATATCGTGATAGACACAAAACAGATTTTTTTTGTGTTAGTTGAAAGAAAGAATATGAGTAGAAAACTGCACTTTAAAATGTAACTGTCACTTTTTTTAGTGTTGCCTTTTATGTTCAATATAATGTTTTAACAATTTGTCCATAAAAGAATGTTGGAAATAAATTTTTTATTTATTTTTTTTTTTATTTGTTTTAAATTCATCAAGCATTTTGTTGATTGTAGAAGAATACTGAAAGCAGCAGAAATGCAGAACAGTACATTTTAATATCTGTTTATGTATCGCAAGTAATATCGTTATCGCGACATTCAACAACATTATCGCATATTTTCCTCATTGTGCAGCCCTAGTGCTTTTAGTATTACACTGCATCTTATTGATGGGTAATATCAAATTAAATTGACGAATGAATACCACCAGCTGTGACCAAAACATCTCTGCCAGCCCCCCATTAAAACCATGACCGGCCACTTCCCCTTGTATTCTTTCAGGAACAATGACCCCGTAACCCCCTAACCTCTTGTCTGGTTTCCTAGAATGGACAACAGACCTGACGTTGCCAGATTAAGACTTGAAACCAGCCCATTGTTTGTCTTGCAGAGAGAAAGGAAGTGCGTATGATGTGGTATAACAGGACTTCAGGAGATTGGTTATGCTATGCCGAAACCTGATTGCCTTACTTCACCTTGATTGCCTGATTGCCTTACTTCAGCCCGCAGAAGTATCTGCGGGCTACACACAGAATATTGGCTAACTGCTCTATAGCTGACCATGACTTGGTAAATGCCATACAGATTATACTGTTGGTTAGTCTCTCTAAGGGTCTGGTCGCATAAGGGCTGTCCATTGTTAGCAGTCAGTTGTGAGACCGGAGTCAGTGCTACAAACACTGTACGTATTCTTGAACAAACTGTGTTAACTTAAAGGACTTCCTAAAAATTTGAAATTTCACCCGAGTGCAGTGCCTTACATCCTGCGTGTTGTGTGCCTGATGCACGTTCTCATCAGCTCACATTGGTCTCATCACTTTTTGGATAAGCTAGCAAAGTTGTGAACTAAAAAGTTATTTATTAACCTAATCTTGCCTTAACCCCAAGATTAAACCTACGGGAGACCTCATGCCTCATTGTAACTTCAAACAGATGATTTCTTATTTTTTAGTGATTATCAATTTACCAAATATCAATGATCAATGATCAATTTACTTGCTCCTTGTATTGCTGGCACAGCTGCAACCACGATTAAACTTCCCTGCAGATTTTTAAAGGACTTACTGACTGCTAATACATTCTCAAATCGACCATCATAATGTTATACTGGAAAACATGTACAGCTAAATAGTGCTAAAATAACTATTAATATTATAAATTCATGAACGTGTATTCAGAGCACGGGCTGAGACATCACGGAGCTCACTGAAGCACGCACTGCTACGTCCTGCAAAACCATGCCTATTGGGGTGAAATACCATGTTTTTATTAAAACTAATCGATGTGCGTACATCAGTAATTCGGCTTTGAAATGCTAATTTGTACTTTTGAATTGCTTAATTAAGATTAAGATGTTAAACAACATTATGTTCAAAGGTTGTCATTTCCCGTGGCCTGACAACTTGCAATGCATCAGTCAAAGGCAACACAGTGGTATATGAGCACAGGATGCACAAATAATTAATTTGAGAGCAAGAACTGCTAATTTGTGTGTACAAAAAAAAAAGTTTCTTCCCTCTGTGGAGCAGGAGTTGTAGAGATTTGGATGAGTTTAAACATTACAGGATAACTGTTATATTCTAAACACCTTGCTAGGATTTTTGGATGTGGATCTGGAAAAGGATGACCTTTTTAAAAAAACAGGAAGCAGCTTAGAATATACCTAAATAGGGCAGTAGGCCTATCCTTGCAGTATTTTTACCAAAAAGTCAGATGTTTGATTCTCCCATTTCCCCAAAAGGAAACAAAGAAGGGATCTTGCTGTGTAGCTACATGATCTGGAACAAGGTTATTATGTCGTGTTTCATACGGCTATTCGGCTAACGTGAAATTTGCCAGAACATAGAGACAAATCTTCTGGTTTGATTTGTTGATAAACCCCCTTTTAATAAGTTCATAGTCTCAGTTTGTGTTTTTGGGACGTAGGTATCAAGTGTTTTAATTCTAGCTCTTTTATGCATTCTTTGTTCTCTCTAGTGTTTTCCATGTTGTTGGAACAATACATGTCATGTGCCCTGCACTTTATCTAATAAGGGAAGGTAAACATTAGTTCCATTGCTGGCTTGAGTCACTGATGCTGCCCTCAGTTTTTATATTAATTACTCAGAATGCATTCAGGCCCAGAGGCTCCATGGGCCACTTATGATTGGTGTGGGACTGCCAATCTTCATTAGGGCCTCCCTGACCGCTACAAATGCACCAGCACACTCCGCTGAGAACACTTACCTGCCCAACACACACATTCATCTTTTTAATCTCCATCTCTTGTTCTGTCATATAGTGTACATTCATACGTCCACTCACCTCGACTCCCTTCTGGACATCTTTTCTCCTGAGCCTTTGATATAAAACGAGCAATAATCATAACATATGACGAAGAATGCGTGCATCATAATTTAAATTTACAGCCTGATGTTATTTCCTGGGAATTAACTGTTACTCCACTCAAGACAGCCTATACTTGTTCTTTCACTGCTCCAAGACTCCCTCCAAGCCCCCCTTTCTACATTAAATTGAAGGACCCCCCCCCCCCTTTTTCCATCACTGTAAGTGCCTCTTTCTTTAACAGACGGCTCTACCCGACCCACCCCACCTCCGCCCACTTCTGCCTTCCCCTCTCCTAATCTTTTTTCCTCCTCGTGCTTTGAATGGAAGAACCTGCAGCATCCAGAGAAAGAGGGGACAGGATGGAGGGATGCTGTAGGGATGCTAGGCAAGAGAGGGAAGGGCGCATTTAGTTAGAAAAGACCTCATCCACACTTTAAGGGAACTTCTAACCACTGAAACTGAAGAAAGATTGACCTTTTCTTGGATCAGCTCTGCAACCATCCCAGGATTCTCTCCAAGACTAACTACTAGGGTCTCATACCTTTGGACAGTGGTTTTGAAGGACAAGCTAGAGAGGGAGGGGAGACAAGGACCGGCAGCTGTTATACAGTAGCGGACGTGAGGAGGTTTTCAGGAGAGAATGGGCGGACTAGACTGGTGTCTTGCCGCAGTCTTCAGTTGGGCAAAATTGTTCTTCTACTGCATCTTCCCGTTTTGGAAACAAAGGCAAAGTAAAAAGAAGGTACAGTTCATATTTTAGATGCTATTTGAATTAAGGTTTTTTTTCTATTTAAGATGAATGCACCTGCATGTTGAACTTTGCTTTCGCGGCTGCCAGATTTTCCTGTTTGTAATAGAGAAAACCACATGCTGCTTCTTGCTTGGAACAGAGCTGCATTAACTCTGGGTTGATTGAGACAAACAGTATTTTAAGCCACGCTAGCAGTATGGTTCTAGAGGTGGCAATGCCGTTTGGTCGGCTGGTTTGTCTGGCGGTTGGTTGGTCGGTCCACCACTTTAGTCCAGACTTAAATATCTCAAAAAGTGTTAAATGGATTGCCAGAAAATATTGTACAGACATTCATAGTTCCCAGAGGACGACTCCTAATGCCGTGACCTTTCCTCTTGCCCACCATGGGGTTAACATTTGTGATTTTGACTGAAATGTCTCAACAACTAGTGGATGGATTGCAATCAAATTTAGTACAGACAGTATATTTGTATCCACCTCAGGATGATTTGTAATACCTTTTGTGATACCTTAACATTTCCTCTAGCGCCATCATCAGGTCAAAAATTCGGTTTGTCCACTACTTTGTAGGTATTAGAAACCAATTACATCAAACAATTAATTTTATAATTTTTGGCACATTAAACCGTATTAGGTATGATTTACAATTGTAAGATTCACAAGAGCCTCAGCTGTACTTTGCGTTTTGTGCTTATTAGCAAATGTTAAACTGGTTTCCGCAGTTAACATTATACCTGCTAAACATCGGCATGTTAGCATCGTCATTATGTGCATGTTAGCATGCTGACAATAGCATTTAGCTCAAAGCACCACTGTGCCTAAGCACAGCCTCACAGAGCTGCTAGCTTGGCTGTAGACACCGAGGAGTATTTCAATGGTTAATTGGCGTGTTGGTTTTATTGCTTCACTTGTTTTTAATGTGCTTAAAGGACAAATCCGGCGCAAAATGAACGTAGGGGTTAATAACACATGTACCGAGTCAACCGTTCTCTGGGATATGTTTTCATTAATCAAATGTGACTAGTTTAAGTAAAAAGAAATCGCTATTTCTATACCACTAACAAGGCTCAAAATAGCACCACACTTCCACGGTAGCATAATGAGGGTCCCTACATGTAAACCGAAGCATTGAGAACTTTGTAAGTGTACAGACAGTTTCTTAAAAAGATAGTTTAGAAAGACAGTACCGTTCACGTATACAGGCGGGCACCATCTTGGGAACAACGAACGCTGTGCAACGTGCATTCAGTTCAGCTCACGTTGCACGGCGTTCGTCGTTCGACTTGAAGTGTGGTGCTATTTTGAGCCTTGTTAGTGGTATAGACATAACGATTTCTTTTTCCTTTCCCGTGCCCCGACGACTAGTGTTATAAGCTAATTAGCTGTATGCGATAAAACTGGTCACATTCGATTAGCATGAAAACATATCCCAGAGAACGGTCGACTCGGTACACGTGTTATTAACCCCTCAGTTCATTTTGCGCTGGATTTGTCCTTTAATGTACTGGTTTTATTGTAAAGTGTCTTAGAGTAAAATGAAAAGCAATGTATAAATAAAATGTATTATTATTACATTCAGTCTCTTTGTAGACTATAAAATACATTTATTCATTCATTGATTTCCTCACACTGTTGATATGCAGAGTCTTTACTCTATGTTGCAAAAAAGTTACGATTTAGATATGATTTCAATTAATTTCCGTGGCATACTCGTGACATTCAGTGTGATCAACAGAAAAACACCTAATTCACCTTATGAGTAATAGCCTCGTTGGGATATGTATGAAACGTTGGGATTATGATGTTTTTCATGACTCAGTCACCAAATGTACCAACATTTCCATCTGCAGTTGCCAAATGACAATGGAAACAAAATTAATATTTATATGGCGTCCAGCTAGTGATAGGCCTGCTGTGAGCACAGAGGATGAGACAGGCAGGAGAGATAAGCACTTTATTACACACACACACACACACACACACACACACACACACACACACACACACACACACACACACACACACACACACACACACACACACACACACACACACACAGAGGCCAGGATATTGCCAGTTTGACTTGGGCACTTTTCCTGATAGTAGGTCTGTGCTGTCGAACAGAGCCATTAATCTTGCAAATGCCACTGCCACTGCTCAGTGTTTTAGTACACACACCCTCACAGACACACCACACAGTACTCATCTACACACATCGAGCTCATCCCTAATTAAAGCAGAAAATGTTATTGGTCCATGGCTGTCTGGCTACAGACACATTGAAGGTGTTTAGCATGCGACTCCTTCTCCTGGGGTTGTGCATCTTCCTCTGCTGGCACTTTGATGGTCTCTGTGCCATGAGGTACCGTTCAACAGGGGCGAAATAGCAATTTACGTGCAGTTGCCCTTATGGTACGTCTCCACTAGCAAGCGTCATTTCCACGCTTCCCATTCTATTTCCATGTAAGCAGCCGATAAATGCATTCTGGTGGCGTTGCAGCAACTTTCAAGAAGCAGGACGTCGAGTTGCTAAATCCAGGCTTGAGGTCCAGGCTTCTTTATGCAAATAAGGGGCGTCCAGTTAGATTTATTGTCATTCTAAAATGAAGACAGATTCAGCAACTGCATAGCGTATTTTTTGCGTAAACTGTTTTCAGAAACACATTTCAGTGAACTATTTTCGTAAAAAATAAGAGAACGTTTTCCAAACGAGCCGTCAATAGGGTCTGTTTTAAAATTCGGGAGCAGACAGACCCACGTGAAGCGTTCATCCAGTCAGGTGAAGCCATCAGGGTTGTTGCAGGGTGTAGACTGTGTTTCTATGTCAGTGAACAGAAACTGATAAGTGCTAGTGGCGAGCCTATTAAGTGTCCAATGCTGGGAAGCGGGGCGATCCCTGCCGTCAAACAACTATGTGGACACGTACCATTCATTCTGGCCAGTCTACACTGGCTTTGACAGGCTAAATTGTTAGCAACAGCGGCTTACCAGGGCTGTGTGGTTGTGCCGTGAGTAGATGCCTGTGCTTAAAAGCAGCTGAACCCCTGGCCAGGTCCATGGGGACCCTGTGCTGTGACCCTCTCAAAGCCAGGTGACTCAAATTATACTTCCCTTGGGAATGATACACTTACACATTAATCCTACATTTGCCAGCCAAGTGAAATTGTGTGTTTAGGGTATTTCTTCACTGAAAGAAGAGCAAAGAGCACCACTCCAAGAAAAAGATGTTTTTGCTCTTCTGCCAAATGGCTTTAGCAAGAGTTTGATAGACAGATGGTTCACCCAATCACCTGCCAGGTAATTATTCTAAAAGTGCCTGCCCTCTTCCAAACGGTTTCCAATGACTGCTTCTCAGATGCTTCTGTGTAAAAAACCATCTGGCACGTCAGATTAATGTGGAGCCACATTAGAATTAATTTGGAGTCATGTTTCTGGCCACCTGAGGATTAGTCCAATATTAAATTCTTTTTTTAGCTGTGGTTATGTTCTCCATGAACTCCCGACAGAAACATCTGGCTGCTAAATGGTCCAAAACACTACATGTGTTCACCAGCTAGGCTCTAACTGTGTCTGTCTGCTGTTTGGTGCTGGGCAGGTAGTGTACAGTGGGTAGGGTTGGGTACCGAAACCCGGTGCTAATACGGCACCGGTGCCTAAACAACCGGTATCTACTGGACCGAATTGCAACGCAGATTTTAGTGCCTCATTTCGGTGCCACTTAAATGCCTTCTGCACTGCCCTCTGATGCTCTGAAACAGATGTTAGAGGCAACAGGAGCATCGCTGCATGTGACGTTAGTTAACACTTCACTTGACAGAGTGTAACGTTAGCCTACCGTTAGCTAGCAGCTGGATTAAACACGGTTAAAATGCTGACAGCTAAACGGTGTAAAGGGTGACGCTCAACAGTCTGCAGCTGCCGTTGTCGGAAAAACAACACAGATGGTGCGTTCACTTGAAACTAGTAAGCCTCACGGTGCATTCAAATTTATTGTAAAATACCCTATTCCCTACTACCCTATTTTTTTAAGTATCGTTTCAGGCACCATTTAGGCACCGGCACTGTTTGAAAAGCATCGTTTTAGCACCGGTATCGGAAAAAACCCAAACGATACCCAACCCTAACAGTGTTTATAAGAGCTTTTATAACAGGCAATATAACCAACACCTTTTACAATATTTTACTATTGTTATTTATTCACATATCTGTACTATTTAGGCTCTATTGTTTTATCCTGGTGTTAGGTAGCTCTTTTTCTGCTGCACAGAAAGTTTGCAAAAGCAGATTGTTTGACTAAATGGAAGAAAAAGTGAGTATCCAATGTGGTTTACATGTATAGAAAAAGGTTGGTCTGCAGAGTGAAATTTCAAAATGAGGAACTTTTGGAAAGAGAGCCTATAGTGACAGGTGATCTGTGGGAAGTGTAGTGAAGTTAGTGAAACCCTCCTGAAACCCTCTTACTCCAAAGATGTCTCCAAATTGGGAAAGATCCCAAAAATGTCCCCTTTTATGTTTACTCATAATTCTTCAAAGAGTAAGCTTCACACCATGTACTGTAGGAGTATTGTTGTTGTGTTCATGGGTCAGTATGTACTGGACAGCCCTTCCTCTCAGCGCTACGCAGCAGAGACAACAGAGAAAAACGTGCACACACATGTGAGTGTTCGGTAAAGGGAGGGGCCGGGGTCTGTATTGTTTTCAACAGATGGGAGTCACGGGGGTGGGAAAGGGTGTGTGCATGTCTGTGTGTGTTGGGGGGCCTGCTGGAGTGTTTTCTTCCTCTGTCTGTCAACAAGTGAACTCCCCCTTCATCTCGCAGGTTCTAGGACGTCAGCCAAGATGGGAGAACACACCCCTCTGTTTACACATTCACTCTCGTCTTTCTATCTTTTTTTCTTTCTCTCCACCTCTTTACCTTCTGTGTCTGATAAACTTCCTCGCTTGCTTCGTATTTCTTTTTCGTCTGCTGAAACCTTTAAAAAAAAAAAACAAAAAAAAAGTAATCCATTGTAGGGCGCACAGTTTTGATCCATCTGCTGTTTGTCCATCTTTTCTTAGTTCAAGGACAGCGACCTGACACTGGTTAATCTTCCTAATTGTGTGAGTACCCCGCTGTCCGCTCTCGGCTCTGGTTTACAAAAGAAGACAGAAATGGTCAAGGTTAAAGAGGTACTAAAACAAATCTCAAAAGTGATCTCATTAGCCTTGGAAATAAGCCCACCCTCCGTTCACTACATTACAACTCCTTCCCCTCCCCCCCCCCCATTGATTATAAATGTGGAGGCAGTTGGTTCAGTGACCACCAGTGGGTGCTGTGGCTGTACTTTGGTTTGCTGTAACTGCATGGTCTTTAGGGAGAAATATACAGGTGGAAAAAGTACAAAAATATTGTACTCAAGTAAAAGTACCAATACTGTGAAATTACCTATCTGAAACTCAAGCAAAAGTTACTTAGTCACATTAAGAAACTGTAAAACAGGGTGCGAGGGGATCTCTCCCATGTAGTGAACATTTATTTTTCTAATGTTAATATTTCATAGTTCATAGTTAATACTCTACTGCACTGTTCTCTTTTGCACTATCACCATTGCACACAGTCTACCATAGCACCTTACCTTATCATGGTCATTGCATTTCTGTGCGTGATTTTTATTTTTATTCTTATGTATGTGTGATATATGTGTGTATACGTGTTTGTTGTGTTAAGGTTGTCTAAGCTACTGGATCCTAACATTTCCATCGGGATGAATAAAGTATCTATCTATCTATCTATCTATCTATCTATCTATCTATCTATCTATCTATCTATCTATCTATCTATCTATCTATCTATCTATCTATCTAAATAGGACAAGGGGTCATAAATCCAAAACTATTTTGTTTTTAATTAAAGAAAAATCTATACAAATGTATAAACATCTATACAAATGTATGCACATGTAATAAGAACATAACATAACACATGTCACACATGACATTCAAGACCCTTAGGAAGGTATAATGTGCAATTTTAGTTCAGACCATCCCATAAAACGTTTTCAAAAAAATCAATTGAAAGTGAAAGTACCATACATTGTTAGTTCTGAGGGCCATCCTTCTTTTCTTCACAAACATGAACAACAGTTATAATGCAAATCAAGGCCAAAATACATCTTTTTTGTTTTTTTAAGATTATTTTTTGGGGCTTTTCCACCTTTAATGGACAGGACAGCTAGGAGAGAGAGGGGGAAGACATGCAGGAAATCGTCACAGATTCGGACACGAACTCTGGACCCCTGCGTCGAGGCATAAACCTCTATGTATATGTGCGCCTCTACCAACTGAGCCAACCTGGCCACCAAATCAGGTGTTTTGACTCCATAAATGGGTAAGACCCTAATGTTCACCGCCCAGACTAGCAGCTAGCTTCTACACACCTAAGTAGACCGTATGAGCTAATTAGATGTATGTGAATTCATTTAGCCAGTCTCCTACACATGTTGTCCTACGGCAGGGGTGGGCAATTCATTTTCTCAAGGGGCCACATGAGAAACAGGGACTGTTGTGGAGGGCTGGACCAATAGGCTAAACTCAGTTCTGCTCAATGTTAATTTTATGTCAGGTGGCACGTTCTCAAACGTCTCTTTTTTTCTCTGGGCATATTAGCGCAGCAGAGTCCACCAAACACTCTTTAATACTCTCCCCTTCAGAAAATGGCTTACTGTTTTTGGCGATTTTGTGGGATATCCCAAAGCTGGTCTTGACTGCTGCATCCCTGGATGTCTTGTTGCTTTTGCAAAGCTTCAGATGTCCGTGCCCGCTCTGCATCAGTCAAGTTGTTGTATTTCTCTGCGTGTTTAGTATCGTAGTGGCGATTCAAATTATAATCCTTTAACAGCGATCTGTTCTCCGCAAACTAAGCACACGGCTTTACCTTTGACTTTAGTTAAAAAATACTTAGAAGTCCATGTTTGGTTAAAAACTCGGCACTCTGTATCAACCTTTCTTTCTTTCCCATGAGCTGACATTTTTGAGGGATAACGGCTCATTCACGTCGGTGCCAACGTCTCCCGCTCAGTTCGCGGCTCGCCGACACATCCATGGGTCCGACACACTGCAGTTCTTCTTCTACTTCTTTTTAATTGCAACCAGAGAAGAAGAAGCTGCATAAGTTATCACACAAAAAAGAATGCCCAGGTCTGGTGTAGTTGTTCCGGGCACGATTTTTTTTTTTCCTTTCGGTTTTTGTTCGTCAAAGTTTTTTTTAAACTCAGTAACGGATGGGATTTGTAATGTAGCAAAATACAATACTTCACTCAAAACGTAATCAAGTACATTTAAAAATACAGATTTTAAAAACTACTTGAAAAATACAAAATACACAACAAAACTACTCAATACAGTAACGTGAGTAAATGGATTTTGTTACTTTCCACCTCTGGAAATATAGTCTGTCAACGGTATTGTAACAAAAATGACTCTTGGACAGTAATGTAGGAATGTAACTAAGTACATTTACTCAAGTACTGTACTTAATTACAAATTTGAGGTACTTGTACTTTACTTTTCATGCCACTGTCTATTTCTACTCCGCAACATTTCAGAGAGAAATATTGAACTTTTTACTCCACTACATTAATCTGACAGATTTAGTTAATTTACAAATTAAGATTTTTGCACACAAAACACGTAATTTATAAACACGATGATTTAATATAAATGTAACTATCCAACGATATTCAAGTAGAGCTGAAATGATTAGACCATTAAACACTGATTGACAAAACTCATTTCCAGTTTCTAAAAAGTGAGGATTTTTCTGGATCGAGTACTTTTACTTAAATACTTTAAATACATTTTCCTGATTATACTTACATACTTGTACTTAAGTAACCTTTTCAATGCAGGACTTTTACTTAGTAACATAGTATTTTCACAGCCTGTGCTGTAAATCCCGATGTTATATTTAGAAGATATTTTGTTCATCAAAAATAAATGATGCATCGTGCACTGTTTGTCACACTAGAGTGTGCTGACAGGGAATTGGAGATGACTTCATGCAAGACTAGAACATGGTGTGCGATGTTGTGACCGGCTTAGATGTCATTTTAGTACAACTAAGCCCTGCTGGAGAACACTCAAGTGCAATGTCATTCAGTGACTTTGGGTCATGTTCCAAAATAGCCTCAAGCAGTTAGATACACTTTCAGATCTAAATGAATTATTATGATAATGAATTTAATCAAATTAGAAGAAAATGTAAGCTGCTTTAATCAATATGTTTTATATTAACAATGGATCAAAAGATTTTGTGTCGAAAGCGGTCACTTCTAGTGATGAACCCACAGAGAATTATCATCCACTGTTGTTCCCCTCAGATAAACAGAGCAGTTTAGCATCTTTTAGCTCATTGTTTTGATTTTTCAGCCTGCAACTCTGCTATGTTAGTTCCCATCTCGGAATCCATCGGCTATCGGTCCGACGATGGTTTAGGCTACATTTACATTGCTACGTTTCGGTTTAAAAACAAATATTGTTTCCAATGTTTACACCTTGCATTCACTCTACTCTGGCGTTTCAGAGCCCCTTAACCCCGAGACATTTGAAAACACTTCTGACCCCGTTTTGGTTTGGAATCTGCGGGGTTGTGTTGCAGTATCAACAGCCGCAAACGGAGACCTTTGGAAACACCAATGCTGACGTCTCGTTATCTGAGAATACTAGCTGCTAACGTTACCATGGCAACTACTAGCAACGGGCGGAGTATACATGCTGCCTCCTGTTTACCCCGGCACGTTGATGAGATATGCGGTTTGGGCGTGTCATTTTAAACGGCAACATGGCATCATGACTGCGTAAACATACACGCCACCTAAAGCCAAATGGCGTGTTATCTATACGCATTTTGAGCTATCCACGTGTATGTCTACACTGTATACAGCGGATGTAAACATACACACCACGTGGCGTCGCCACGTGCCGTGTTATCTCGAGAACGTGCCGTGCTATCGCGAGAACGTCACAAAAAAAAAAAGGAAAAAAAAAAGGTTGGGTTTAGGGAAAGAACATTGGGAAAGGCTTTAGTAACACTAAAAAACTACAAAAAAAGACAAAAACACGACGGTGACCAACGTCACACGTTTAGGGAAACAATAAATGGTTGGGTTTAGGAAAGGAACATTGGGGAAGGCTTTATTAAAAAAAACAACAACTGAGAAACACCACATACAGAACACGATCCCGGCTCTCCTGGGTGAAAGTCCTGTGTTTTACCCATCCGCCACCCCAACCGACCTCTGTCCTTTCATACTACTCGCTACGGCGATAATTTACATGTAATGTAAGTCAATCCACTTTGTGAGATCAGTCTGTAAACGGAGATTAGTTCTTCTACTGGAGCTAAAAACACTTGTTTGCACGGAGATCACTTTTGGCTCAAAACCAAAACGTAGCAATGTAAATGTGACCTTAGCCTCTGGGGGCAACAGTCAACAGCCGACAGGTTCTGAAATGCATTTCAGCCATTGTGTTACTTCTCTTTTCTTCTCCACACGGACTGTTGACCTGCATACAAGCAAAACCCGAAACGAGATTGGTCATTACTACTCGGACTACAAACGGAAACCAGAATGCTTCCGATACCGAAGTCATGTCTCTTTACCTACAGATTCTGCATTCATATGCAAATATCTGTTCATAGAGATAATGTTAGTTCAGTCTCGCAACTCTCATCAACCTTGGTTCAGCAGACGGCAGCTGATTTTAGCAGAAAAAAACTCTAAAATCCCACTGTACACTACCTGCAACAAACAGCAGTTAAACACAGTTAGCAACTAAGCTAGTGAACATTGCGAAGCACTTAGCAGCTAAAGAGCCAGATGCTTTCCTCAGGAGTTGGTGGAGACAAAAACAGCTACAACGGAGAGTAAATATTGGACTTACATTCTCCAGGTGGTCAGAAACATGACTCAACTGTCTGCTAACAAGTTGGCATGTTGCATTAAGTTTAATTTACACCTTGTCTCCACTGTCCTCAAGTGACCAAAAAAGTTTGATTCATTGTTGTCATGAATATCTTGCATTCGTTAAGTATTGATGCTAATCTAAAAGTAAATATGTCTTGCATTGCCAGGTAAACTGTGAAAGTGTGCTAGTTAGCATCTTACAATATAATATAACAAGCTACACGCTTGCTACTCTAGCTACACGCTAAAGTTGTGAAGAAAAGTTGGATCGTGCAACAAGGCAGGCCTGCTTGGTTCTTTTGGTGAATGACTGTGAAGATTTACAAAGAAAATGTTTACGGCATTTCCTCTCTAACTGGGACGTTTTGGGACCGATTGCTGTAGCTCACGGTACTGTATTGTGTGAACAGTTAACTTCATTTAATATTGTATGTGGCGTTTTCTTTAGCAGGGTGCAAATGTTCCACCAAAACAAGTTCCTTCCTGAGACTATTTTGCTGAGCCACCGTCACTGCGTCCGGAGCTTAGCGCCGCCCAAGACAATTGTGATTGGTTTAAAGTAGGGCTGTCAAAATAACGCCTTAATTTTGATTAATTAATCGGAGAAAAAATAACGCGTTAAAAAAAAATAACGCGTTAAAAAAAATAACGCAGATTAATCCATTCCATATTGACGTTTGACCCGGAGCTGTTCTGGCCACCATTGGACTGTAAAATGAAGGAGGGAGACCAGAATGTGCTGCCTGGATCATTAATTGGAACATTTACTTATAAAAATCTTCTTCCTGCCAACCCTGGCTACCGAAATCTGGTGCCACTGATATGTCTGCGCTTCTCTCTGATGCTCTTAAGACGATACAGGCAACACAAACACCGCTGCACGTGACGCTAGTTAACACTATACTCGACAGCAGCTAACGTTAGCCTACCGCTAGCTAGTAGCTGGATTAAACCATAGACTGTATATAAGAAGGATTAAACACGGTTACAATGCTGACAGCTAACGCTAAATGGACATCGGAAAAACAACACAGATGATGCGTTCAATGAAAATGGAAAACTACAGCCTCGTGGTGCATTTGAAGTTATTGTAAATGTCCTCTTCCAATCTGGTGGTTGTTTTTGTCGTTCAACAGCAATTTACTAGTGAAATGAGTTAGTTATTGTTATATATTATTATTAAATCATTAATTGTGACCATATGGCCTTAGCAATAAACAAGCCATTCTTTAATGTCACCGACTGTTGTTTAGTACCCTTTTTTTTCTTTTCTTTTTTTACTTTCTTAAAAAGTATCGGTTCAGGCACCGTTAATTATGTATGCGATTAATTTTGATTAATTAATCACAGAGTATGTAATTAATTAGATTCATTTTTTTAATCGATTGACAGCCCTAGTTTAAAGAATTACATTTTTTTTTAAAATCTCCTATCTCAGAATGCATCTGTGGTGTAGCCAGATCTAACTCCACAGCACTGTGGAGATAGGTCTGGCAATGCAAGACTAGCAGACCAGTTGGTAAATGGGAATTTGTTGATTAATTGAAATAAATACATCAAGCAATAATACAAATCATTTGTAGTTGAAGCCCTAAAAAGACACAAATATGCAGTAATGTAGAAAAATAACCATCCTTCCAACTGGAGTGTGGTGTGTATGTCTTTGTGTGTGTGTGTGTGTGTGTGTGTTGGTTGGGTGGGGGATTAAGTCCAAATGTTTTCTCTCTAACATTGTCTCCTTTAGCGAATTTGTCTCTGTAGGGGTGGCCTGCAGGAAATACCAGGGGCTTAATCCTGAGTGCCACTGGGTGAGTTAGTGAGTGAGTGAGTGAGTGAGTGAGTTTGTATGTTTCTGTGTGGGTGTGTTTGTGTATTTATATAGTGTGTGAGAAAGATGTGAATGATGTGTGTGTGAGAGTGGGGGTGGGGGGGAGGAATAGGTGGTTATTGGTGAATGTTTGTATATATGCAGCATACTGTGAGCTTGATAGTTTATTTTTGTGTGTTTATGTTGTGAGGAAGTAGTGGGCCTGGACCACAAATTATGTGTGTGAGAATATATGTGTATGTGGAAAGATTATGGTTCTATGAGTGTTTACAGGTGCATGTAGCCCATATGTTATGGTTAGATTTGTGTGTGTGTGTGTGTGTGTGTGTGTGTGTGTGTGTGAAAAGATGTCCCCACACAAGGGGATAAAGAGTCACGCATGGGGCTAACGTGGTCATTGATGAGCAGTGAGAACTTAATGAAGCAGCCTTAGCTTCCCGGCCCCTCTCTGGTTTAAAGGGTGAAGATGGAGGGGGGCGGGACTCTGTTTGAGGCCACTGCTACTGCTAGAGGTAGATCCTCCAGGACTTCTTTCACTTTCTGTCTTTGAAAAAGGGAAATATGTGGGAGGCCAAGGGTGAGATTGAAAATGGTAAAGGAGTCTCCAAGATAGTCAAAGGATAAGTCTGGTGATATTCCATTTTTTTTGTTATTGTTAAGAAATATAAGCAAAAAACAAAAATGAAAGTACTAACAAGTTTTGTGTCCAAAGTCTGCTATATCTTACTCCTATGTTCCAACTAATTTTAATACTAATACATTAATGAGTCACACTGTTGCACTGGGTGACATGTTCCTTCACCACAAACACACACACACTGTAGTTCATTTAGACTCAGTCCCACATACTCTGTCCTGCTGCTGCTGTAAATACACACTAGCATACCAAATGTGTATTAATCCACAGCTGAAAATAGTCCCCAACAAATGCACTATTACGTCTCCTTGAGTAACAATTGCTAAAAACTACAGTGACCAGCTGTTTTCGGATATTACTGAGCCTTTTTTAATAGATACAACTTTTTATTTGTGACCTGTGTTTTGAGATTTAGGTCTTTTTAAGTAGGGATAAATGGCCTTGGAGCTGAGTGCCACAGGGTAGAGAAGTCAGCAACTATTGTGAGATAATTTAACACATTGTTGATTTTGGTGTTGTCGTGGGATTTGTTGATGGTCAGAAAAATATAGAAGTATGTAGGAAAATACGTCTTATTTTGATATTGCATGTGCTGATCATTAATTGGAATCGCACCCAGAGACGCAATATATTATGTGTGATTTTTAAATGTACAGTTTTATTCAGTCCTGTCAGGACAGGTGCCTTTATTACCTAATAAGACAAAACAAACTGTAGTCATGGAAGCTCATAATCAGCATCTGTGAATTTCATTTCATTGGGGCTTGCATGCAAAAGGTATGACTTGGGAACAGGTGTCTGTAACTGTTACTGTTACTTAAAGAATTTAGTATGCAAACTTGCAGCTGTTGTTCCTTGTAATTGGGACAGGTGTGGACATTTCTGGAGAATTGTTAAAAATTGAGCATCAAATAATGTCAAACAATGTTGCGGAGAGTGGCAGTCTAAATAGCAGGTGTCTTGATACAGGATAGCATTTTCCAGTGTCAGGAGAAATGCCAGTGGATATTCATCACACGTGTGAATGCAGGGGGGAGACAGAGTTTATGAAATATTAAAATGGAATCAATACAGAAATACACAGGGAAACTGTGCAAGAGAGGGATGGAGGGAGGGGGGGAGGTGAAGTGCGACGGATGCTGAGGGGGACAAACGGGGTGGGGGTGGGGTGGGATCAAGGAATGAATGAAATTAAAAGTGGTGAGACTTAGAGGGCTAAAGAGGGAGGGAGACATGGGATGATAGAGAGAAAGGAGGGGCAAAAGGGATGGATAATAAACAGAGCACCCCCTTCCCCCTTTGAGTAGTGGGGGCAGCCTGGAAACCCCCCCCCCCAAAAAAAAGGCTTTGTGAAACTTTCCCCGGCAGAGGGGAAGAGAGCCAGAGTGAGCAGAGCGATCGCAGAGGAGAGGAGAGGCAGTCAGGATCCAATTTAGGAGCAGAAAGAAAGTCAGACAGTGAGGAAGTGGGAGAAAGCAGGAGCCCGAGGTGAAAGAGAGTGTTTACGTCCAGGGTAGTCATGGCTATGCAGCATTGGGCAACTCTTCTCCTGGCTGGATTATACTTAAGGAAGCCCACTGGTCTGTAGCAGCAGCAGCAGCATCACTCCTGGCCGTCACCATGCCGTCTGTCTCTCTCAGCCTGCCTGCAGCTCTGGCTGGACCTGCACGTACCTGGGTCTGCCTGTCCTGCATGTTCTGGGTGAGATGACTTTCCAATGGTTTACAGGACTTCTGTCACGTCTATGAGCAGTTTGCACAGAATAGCAGAACTCTGGTAATGCAAATATAATAACTTGCAAACTTCAATCGCATAATTTACGTCCTAGTAGAATTAAGAGTAGTGCATGAGTGAGTTGAGTGACAGAATCAGTTTGATGACGCAATTAGCCACAATGAGTTTGCTGTGATTTTGTTGCTGGGTCATTGGAATGTTGATACTTCAGCCCAGTACCATTGAGGAAACTGATCAAATCAAGCTGGGGATCTATTGGGTGGCCTATCGTCGGGGGTTGGGTTGAGGGTTGGGACCCCGGCTGTGGGGGGCCTTGGCACGGTGACACATTTGAATGAGGGAGATATTATGAAGGAGAATGGGAGGGTGTTTTCTCCATCGAGAAACAAATATTTCTCTACAGCTCCATGCACAGACTAAAATGTTTCTGCTCTGACACTGAGTTGAATGAAATGGATTCCCTGCTCTCTTTCCCTCAGTCGCTCTTTCTCACCCTTTCCCACTCCCTCTGTGTCCTGCTCTGTTTCGCTCTAGGTGGTTGGGACACATAGCTATTTTTGCTTTCTCTTGTATAATTCAATCTGCCGCGCATTCCCGCTCACAGTGAGGGGCTGTTTGTGCACTTGTGTGCCATCTAAGCTATGATGTGGTCAGTGAAGAACTCTGTTGTGTGTGTGTGTGTGTGTGTGTGTGTGTGTGTGTGTGTGTGTGTGTGTGTGTGTGTGTGTGTCCACGCTAAAAGCATTGCGACCGTGATCTTGACACTTGTCTTAAAACACTGAGTGCTTTTCCTAATTTGTGCTGATATGAAACAACATTCCTGGCTCAAATATACAACATAGCATTCTGCTCTCCTCTTTTTCAGCTGAATAGAGGATGAAAGAGGAGAGTAGTTGAATAGACCATTGAGATCCATCCTTCCCCATTCGGCAGTGGTCCTTTGGGACATGACTGCACACCACTGACAGAGCTGCAGTCCTTGGCGAGGAGACTGGATAATCTTACACAGCTCTTCATCAGTTAATTACCGTTCTTTCTTTTGAGGAGCGGGAGGCGAGGTGAAAGGGGGGGTCGTAAAAGATTCTCAAAGCCCCCCAGCTAAGCTCTGGGTCACTGATTGACTGCATCAGAGCACTGTATGACAAAGCCAGCTCACTTAAGGGGGCAGGCTTCAATCTGAGCCCCTGCCTTAATAGCAGATCTTTGTTTGGCGTTAAAACACCCTTAATTTGGGCACACCTTATTCCAACAGATTGGGGTTTGAGTTAGGGTTACCACTAACCCTTCCCTGAGAATGTGCTTTTCATTCCAATTAAAACATGAACATTTGCCAGGAACCCAAAGGATATTCAAAGACCACTAAAGATCAGGAAAAATTGTCAAACGCTTAAATGGTACTCTTTTTTTTTTTTTTCTGATGATGATACATTTGCTGCACTTCTGTCTAGACTGAACAGCGTTGCGTTGTATGGACACAGAAATACTCCTTGGGCAGCTGGGAAAGTGAGTACAGCTGCAAAAGCTATTCTGAAGCCACAGAGACGTAGAAGAGACAGATAGGTACAGGGAGAATGAACATGTGTGAGTAAGTGAGTACAGATGCAGGAAACAGACCATCTCCATACACTAGACAAGATCTATTCCTTAGCCTGGCTGCAAATAGGGAGGGTTTCCTCCTGTCAGAGCAGGATGGTCCTGGATAAAGGGCGATATTTCCAGTATAGAATATATAGGAAATGACAGGAACAACTCGAAGGACAAAGGAAATGAACAGAAGATGCTCTGGGCAAGATCTGAGGGCAACGTAAGCACGGATGGCGCAAAGGGCCTTGAAAGAAGACCTTCGGAAGATTGCCGCTCCCCCACAAACACTGAATAATTAATGAATGCCAAAAAAGGGTTTTGGGGAGAGTTTTATCAGGTTTCTCTGAAAGGGCTGTGAAACCAATCAAATGTCCTCTACCTGCCCGTTGCTGAGAGAAAGTTTTATAGCCATGCAAATCCTGTTGACATTCAAGAATGCCAGGTTATGAATGCATCCACCTATTGTGGCTTTTGCAGCAAACAGGTGTCAGTAGCGGTGGCAAGGTGCCTCTAGTCCAGCAAGGTACTGTTGTAGGAAACACTGCCTCACAAATATTGACCCTCGGCTAAACCTTCAGAGTTGTCAGGGTTCAAAGAACTCCTCGGGATGATCGATATCCATTAACGTACACTCAGTCCATCCAGGTTCAGAGTTTGGTCTCAAAAGGATCGCTCTGGGAAATGGTATCATCTCAGGAATGTTAGGTCAGTGGTCTTTAGTCGTCTCTAAATAGATGAACCCGAAACCTGTTGTTGCTGTTTCAAACAAACTTGGAGCCCCAACTTCTGCCTTCTGATTAGATTGGTCTCATTTCCACCATTTCTGCCTATTTATGTATATTTGGCTCTTTTCTCACACCCTATGCACTCATCTCCTTTTCCTCCTTTTTCTCTCTTGTCTGTTGTTAGTTTGATTCTCCCCCCACCGAGTTCCTGAGATTAACTCAGATTTGTGTTGAAAAAAGCCCCACATGTGGGTCCCCTTTTGAAATACGGAAACATTTCTGTAATTGTAACATCTGGGTTTACGTTGCCCCAATGTGTTTTTTTTGTTTTTTTTTTACTATAATGGATTTTCCATCTTGACGCTCACCTGGGGACGTTTGCAACGAGACTCATGCTGTTTCATCTTGGCGTTGCTCTTTGGATCTTGGTTGAAAAATCTTGAACAACAAAAAAGGGAAGTTTAACCCCTGCTCAGTTGATTTATGGGAGTTGTTGAGCTTTGTGTAACACCTCCCACCCACCCCTTTGGTTCCTGAAAAGACCCCCAGCTTTGTGCATACTTCACTGGGCACATTGGCCTTAAACCTCCCATGGCCTTCTGACCATCCCTGGAGGGAGTTTCAGGATTCAGAAATTTGACCGGGTTGTAGTATCCCCATTTGTCTCTCTTGGTGCTATAAGTTTCCCCAACTCCTGGATGAAATAAATCAGAGTAGTTTATAGTAAATTCATAGGATGTACTGATGGCCAAAGGTCATACCGTAAAACACTGAGCGCTCATACCTAGAGCAAGAGTTATTTTTCGTCTTTGTTCTGAACATCAACAACTAGTAATATCATCATGCCCCCCTAACTTTTGTGTCTAATTTAGTGCACTATTACCTCAAATCTCTGAAGGGCTATAACCAGCTTGGCCTCCCAGAAAATAATAATCCTTGCCCTTTTCACCTCAGGTTATGTGCCGTGTCATGTCCATCACACTCCTTAATTCTGTCAGAGGTGAGACATGACATCATGAGCACACATTATAAGCAGGTCAACCCTTTAGGGTCAACAAGTTATTTCATGCCATGAGTTTTGTACAGCCATTATGTTACATTTGGATTTGGTGTTGTTGAGTTACATATTGCATGCCCAAACAGTTTGAAGCTATAATGGCAACATTTGCCTTGACAAGCCACTTTAAGTCTAGCTATTTGTATGAAGGTATTATGGACGACAAATATCCATTTGCTTTTTTACCTTTTTGACGCGAGAATTAGCCAAAATAACACTGCAGTCGCAATGGATCCTGGTTAGTTTCTGTTTTTATTTTTGCACAACAAATGTCCAAGATCTCTTTGGCATGAAGATTCATGGTTCCCAGATATTGATTATTATTTTAGTGACCCCTTCACCTTCTGTCCGGAACTAGTCTCTGGTAAAAATGAGCTTTTTTTCATATCAACCTCACTGAATAACTAGTGATATGATCTCCATGAAATCTACCTGTCTGTTTATCAGTTTATCATTAATATACAGATCACTTCAGTGTTTCCTCTATGTTGATTTTATTGTGGCGGTGCGCCATGGCAAAATTTCTTCCGCCACACTATATAAATATATAAATAAATAAGGCAGACGCACAATAGTCGCGGTTGCCTTTTAAATGATCCTGCCGACATAATGCGGTTGGCTGCCGCTCACATTGCAATTTAACAACAAGTAGAACTATTAAGAGGTTATTGGGCCAGACCAGTTTAACTCCACATACCGTAGTGTTGATTTAATTTATTGTCAAAACATAATTTCTTCCGAGTCGACTATTAAACGTCCAGCTCCACAAAAAACATCACCGTAGGAGATGGCTTTGAAACGCAGACACCAAAATCAAGGTAAGAAATAAATAACTATGGCTAACATTACAAGAAACATAAACAGGCTAGCTAGCTAACTGTCACGACGTGACTTTTTGCCCGAAGACAGCGTTGTGGAGAGTGAAACGGGAGACTAGAAAAAGGTGTTCAGGTAGTGTGTTGTTAGGATGGCTACAGTAAATCATAGGCTCCTGTTATCTAAACGATTTCGATAATGTGGATGAGGTCGTTATAATTGGATGGCCTGCAGCTTCAAGCACAATTAGTTTGGATAAAAGCGTTACATTTTGGAAGATAGATGGGATTCTGAACAGTGATGCACACGCACACACACACACACACACACACACACACACACACACACACACACACACACACACACACACACAGCAGAGATGTGTTACAACACACAGGACATGCACCGGACTGGGAAAGATACCGATACGCTCGTTACTGTAAGTAGGCTACAATAAAACCTAAAAGTAAATATGTATCAATACCCGCTCACCTGTCTACAGGCACACACATGTCGGAAGCGATATATTTTAATCTGATCTGTCTGGGCAGTGCACTCTCGTCCACATCGCTGTTTACACAAAGCTTTACTCTACTCTAAATAGCGAATTTTGACAAACAAGCTAAAACAAAAGCTGTCGGTTTGTAGTCTAACTAATCTTAGTTTGCTGTTCGGACAGACCTGCCCCCACTGCTAAAAAAAATCCTAAAGGAAACACTGCACTTTTAGTATAGACTCTTTCTATTTCAACAGTCTAATCTTTTCTCTTCATGAACTTTGCTCTTGTGCCACCTTGGGTCAAAATGTAAACTCTAAAAGACAAGATATCACATCATTTGGGAAAATTTCACATTTCTGTTCCTGAAAGGATGAACAATTTTCATTGACTTTTCCCCAGTACCCCATTCCCTTTTCTGTAGCAGCACCTTCGGGACTAGATTTTCGTCACTTCTGATACATTTCTAAGATTAGCAGAATTGTCAGTTTGTTGTGATCAACGCCTTTAAAATGTCAGCGTCTAGGAGCTGCTAGTGTTGCTATCAACATTTAGTCTCGTTGTTTTGATTACATTTTTTTTGTTTAAAATTTAAGTTCTGTTTTGGTTTCTATAATTAGCAATTTTTTTCTGCACAGAGGAATCTTTGGTGCCCCCCCCAAAAGAGGTTTTAGCCAGAGCTAAGAAAATCACCTGTGCCAAAATAATAATAATAAGACTTGAGAATAAAAATAGCACTTCAAATCTTCTCCGAATGGTTTTAATTGTAATTCACCAAACAACCGTTAAACAAGAACGTAAACTTAACAGTGATATATATATATATATATATATATATATATATATATATATATATATATATATATATATATATATATATATATATATATATATATACACACGAAGAATTATATATATATATATATATATATATATATATATATATATATATATATATATATATATATATATATATATATATACACACACACATATACATGTTTTACAATATATTCTGTACTTGTTGTCAGCCTCTCTGGATTTTAAGTGCCGTACTTCAATTTGTTCTTGTGGGCAATTGATACAGGTGATCTTACTCAGGGAAATGCCTGTTAGACCCCTGAGAATGACGGTCAGAGGTCACTGTTAGAGCAGTGAAACATCTGTGGGGACTGGCTCCAGAGTGTGGGGAGGTGTTGGACCTGGTAGTAGTTAAGATGGACAGCTAACAGGAAGCTCAATGTGGGCCCCCGGGCCCCCTCAATACTGGAGCAAAACAAATCCCCTGCCAGTTTGTTACGCAGTCGGCAATAACATTAATGACAGCGATTTGGATAACACAAACATTATTTGTGTTTACTTGGAACTACAGAAATCTTCTTAGACTCTGTTCAGAAAACATACATTATCCTAATAAAAAAAAAAAAAAAAAAAAATATATATATAAGAGAAATTGAGATTATATTGTAGTTAAGGCAGAAACATAAAACCACCCAATGTGCCACCTAGAGCAGTTAATCATTACAGGAGGCGTTTGAGCCGCATTTTTTCAATTGTCCGTCTCACGCATGTCTGACGAAAGAGATACGCTTTTATTTTATACTCACATTTTACTCTCGCAGGTAAACACAACCCAAAGTGTACTTTTACTCTTCAAGTCATTTTTCTTCCATTTTAGGCTATTAACTTTATAGCGATTGTGTGTTGGGCTCTAAACACTGCCAAAACATGGGTGATGTACGACCCAATACTGCACCTGAACGCATCCTGTGTAGACACATCGATGCACTAAAGCTGCTGCTGCTCACTAGTCTTGCATTGCCAGACCTTCCTTCACAGCGCCGTGGAGGAGGGTCTGGCTATTCCACACAGCATTCTGGGATGGGAGAAAAACATGCTCTGGTTTATTGACATTTCTTTAAACCAATCACAATCGTCATGGGCGGCGCTAAGCGCCGGACGGAGCCCCGGTGCCTCTGCAAAATAGCCTCGGGAAGGAACTGTGTGGAAATGTGTACGTTTAAAGGTTGTTTTAGTCGTGCAACAGAAAACTCAGATTGGACAGATAGTCTGGATTTACCCTGCAGAGATCTGAGGAGCAGTTAACCATAGTCCTCAGAAATGCACCGGAGTTTAGAATGCCGACACAAAGAAAGAGGAAGGTAACAGACATCCGGCTGAAATGAGGGACATCCGGCGGAATTTCCGGCGCCACCGGAGCAATCCCGGAAGTAGAACGTCGTGGATATAGACTACTGCTCTGCTATTCAGTAGTTATATACTAATCGGAAAACATGCCAGCCCACTTTTACTAATACAGTAGTAGTATTTTGAAAATTGGTCCGTTAGCTTAGTGATTTCTGCTGAAAACAAGACTATGTAACTCTTGAAAGAAGAAATAACACAATCTCCGTCATACAAATGAGAAGTTGATTCACTTGGTCTGGTAAGACCATGCTATTGTAGTTAATGTTAGCAAACTTTATAATATTGATATTTCTGTATAACAAACATTACTGAACATTGAGTCATTTTTCTACATTTTTCGACTCTTCTCTACTTGTGCTACTGTTAGCATTATGTTAGCATGCTACAGATAAACACTGGTTGTCTATGGTTCTCAGTCATCCAGGCCGTGGCAGTTCTCTATGATAAGCAAAGGCAACTGGACTTGCTAGAAAATCTTTCTTTCTTTCAAGAATTTCAGTGGTTCATCACAAAATTATAACAGGAAGTAAACACACCAATTGGTTGATTTCCATTTGTGGTCATTGTGGACGCTGTCCAGCAAATGTTACATAGCCTGACTTTAAAGGTTTAATATCCTTTTTATCAACCCCATGTAAGCCACCTTATATGGCTATGCTTAATATCTCATCTGTGCAACAGTCATTAGAAGCCAAAACTTTCCTTAAATGTACATGTAGACTCAAACTTTGTGCTTCTTAACTGCCAGAGCAGAACAGAGCGGCCAAGCTAAACTTATGCAAAAGATATTTTAACGAGACACTGTTTTTACACTGCAACAAATCACTGATCCAACCCAGGAAAACATGTCACTTTATTAAAGCTGATGCCAAAAGTTGAGCGTGTGTGCATTTGTGTGAATGAATATGCAAGCTCTGAGATCACGATGAAGCACTCTGCAGAGATAAAGAATACGAGCTGGGAGTTTTCTCCGTTACACCAGTGTTTATTTCTTGACTTGTCCAGCTGTAGAGTCTGGATTGTTTGAGGAGCTCAAGATCTTTCTTGGCACCATTTCTCCAATCTGTCAGTCGAGGGCCCTCACCATAGAGGCCCACGGAACTTGTTAATGCCATGATAACCTCTAACTCTGGATGTGATCTGAGACCTCCCGTGGATACCTATGCATTCAAGTGTGAGGCCAAACAATGGTCATTGGAAGTGGCGCTGACAGCGTCCTGCTGCGTTGCCTGTGCATTTCTCCAAAGGGAGTTTTTTTTTTTTTTGTTAATCATTCTTCTGATTTATACTCCGTAAGTGACTTGGTTTGTATTTATTCTCAGTGCCACAAGGGAATTGTTGGATTTATTTGAATTTTCCTTATTCAAAGTATTTAGGAAACAATCCAGAAATGATTTTTATCTGGTTTGGAAGAACGGAAGAGGCACTCTTCAGGAAATTATGAGATCTAATCATAAGAACAAATCCCTAAAAACATGGACGGATGGGGTCATCCCCATCCATCCCAGAGCACATTTTGGTTCATGGTTTTCGTTTTCATTGGTCTCGTCAAAGTCTCTGCCAACCCAGCACGATATGGACTATGTGCTGTTTTCCCTCGGCGGTTGGCTCCTATGATGAACTTTGTCTGTCTTTGATTAAACCTCTTTTATCCCACTGAATCAATGTTATTGGCAAAGGCTGTCCTGCTTGCTTTGTTTTATTCGGGGCTCGTAGCCATCTCTCTTCCACATGTATCATTTATTTTCATAGCTTGCTATACCGCAATACTGTGAGAGAAAGTTTAGCGTTTAGCTGAGCTTTGTGTTCTTAAACAGAAAGCTTATCTTGAACGGTTTTGACATTTTCATTGAAAACAAATGAAACAGAACTCGTTTGAGTTGTTCAATATGGATTTGTGGTGAGTTTCCAAAACACATACCTGAATCCAAGCCTGGGAATCACAATCTAATTGTGTTACAGCAATATTACAGAATTGATTTTACACTCTCAGTGAGAGATTACCAGGAAACACACATCAAACCAACAGACATAAATAAACAGTAAAGAAGAAGTGGATATAAGGAGAAAAGCTGAACACATCTACAATAAGCAAAGCAGGATGTATGAATAGGTTAAACATGACAGTATTTTCTACATGATTAAATGAAAGTGTGAGGATGTTATTTGTTATTTCCTTCTTCCTTTATTTTATGAGTTCAATACTTTGTCTTGATCTTTGAGGAATGGGGCTTCATAAGACTTGTTTGTGTCACTTGTTGAGAGACTAATTAATACCTACATAAACTACATGGACAGTGTTTTTTTTTTATTGAAGTATTTTCAGATTTTATAATGGAAGGAGACACATTTTAAAAATATCTGGAAATAAACAGGTATTTCATTCTACTGTATTCCACTATCCTTACACTTTAATTTTCTATTCTCATGTTTCATTCAATATTTTAATACTTTCATTTAATACAGTCAAGGTTCAGTCACCGTTCCTTCCACGAGCACCATATTTTTTTATTTTATTTAAAAAAAGAAATGTTGGCATTTTAGGCCTTTATTGATTGAGGACAGCTCATGTCGAGAGAGAGAGAGAGATGGGGGGGGGAATGACATGCAGCAAAGGAATTGAACCTTGGCTTGAGCCTCTCTACATGGGGCGCACGCTCTACCAGGTGATCTACCCAGAACATCATATTTTTAAGGGAAAAAAAACTACACAAGACGAGTTCTCTGGCTTGTAATCTGGCTAAATTACAAGTAGTGGGCTCGGCCAGGGTACATCTCTTGTGTACCTGCTCTTTGGGCCGCACAGTGCTAAGCAGCACCGGCACCGACCATCTGGGTCATTTTTGGCTCTATGATGGCTTCTTCTCAAATGCTAATCCAGGTTGTTTTTTTTTTTTAATACATCCATGAGCTAAATGCTCACAGTGACATTAGCATGCTGATTTTTAGCATATGTAATGTTTACCATGTTTATTTTACCATGTTAGCATGCTAACATTAGCTAATTAGCACTAAACAAAAGATAGAGCTGAGGCTGATCGGGAATGTCAAACCAAAGCATTGGATGAATTAAAAATTTGACTTGATAAAGGCACTAGATGAAGACTCAAGGGACCACAGATGTTATTTCAATCCCTCTGTGGGGATCATGAATGTCTGAATGTCTGTACCACATTTCATGGCAATAAATCCAATATCCGATTGACATTGCTATTAAAATCAAACTAGAGCCACGCCGCTAGCATGGCTTAAAATCAAAACCTTGAAAACTAAACTGGAGCCAATCCCAGCTCCCAACATCAGGCTACCAGTCCCCAGTCAATCCCAGGGCTGACACATAGAGAGAGTCAAACCTACAGGACAGAATTAGCACCAATACTGCGTTACGTTTTCTTCTGCGTTACAATTAAGAGACCCTGTACCAAACAATTTTGTCTCCATTGCCCCCCACAAATACATCTTCCTAAGTCACCCCCTGCTCTACTCAGAAAGTTGAATGAGTACCAAATCCTGACAACCAACACAAGATGACCACTCTGTGTTACCCTCTCTCAGTGATGCTGATGGTCTGTGAAAAAAGAAGGCATTTTTTCCCCACTTCACTTCTGGATGACTGAGTAATTTCCTCCCTGGGATCCACCACACTGAGATGAAATGCATGTAGAGAGTGGAGTTAGAGGGGGGGTGGGGGAGGAAGGAGAGACTGGAATGCCTGGGGTGCATTTTTCCCCTAAATGAAAAGCAGGTGACTGTTCATTGTAAGGACATTTGGTTTAGTGGGAATTGGAGAGCGGATGAAAAGGGAGGAAGGAAAGGTTGGAAAAAAAAAAAGGAAGCTTTCTTTTTTTTTTGGAATGTAGCTGTGAATTGTTGCCCGTTGCACTTGTTCTGTAGTGGGCTGCTTACAATTAGGGGACTCACAGACACTTCCTCCTTCAACTGAATGCATTGTGACTTGTCATTCAAGAGATGTTGGTTAAAAACCTTTCTCCAAAACATTAAGCCACTACTGTGATGCTCTAAGCATTTTTTTTTTTTGTGTGACGGTCACTCTCAACTCTCAGTCACACTGAGGTTAATCCATAAAAATCATAACAATTTTGTTTGGGGTATAAGGAAATTAAACCTCTGGTAAACATGCAACTTGGAGCTGGGAGTATTTAAAGAAAATTAAAATGTATTTTTGAAGTTATTTAATGACAATTGATGGAGGTGCCTAAAGCCTAAGATTTTCATTGCCACCAACTACTTCTGTTATTGTTATGCACATGACTTATAAAGAACGTATAAGAATCAGCAATACCAATGCATACAATGTTTAGACTTGCACAGATAATAGCTAGGCCTAATTAGTTACAGATGGAGTAAATATGGGGATCAGCAGAAAATAGCAGTGTGTGTTTGTGTTTGTTGAAACAAAGCCTTCTGGTGAATCCGTCTTTTGTTGTTTAAGCTTGTGTTTACCACTCTCATAACTATATGTTGCCTTTTCCTGTGGGTGGTGTATAGCAAATGACTCATTGCTTTTTACTTCACATGCATTTGACTCTTGCGGGGTGAGGTCAAACATTTTTCTGCCTGTGCTGTGTGTTCCTTTGTGTTGCTGCTTCTTTCTGCTATATGGTATGTACATTAGAGCCCGACCGATAAAGGATTTTTAAGGCCGATAAGGATACAAATATTTGGTGATTTTAAAATTCTGATGTTCCGATATACGGTGGGGCAAAAAAGTATTTAGTCAGCCACCAATTGTGCAAGTTCTCCCACTTAAAAAGATGAGAGAGGCCTGTAATTTTCATCATAGGTACACTTCAACTATGAGAGACAAAATGAGAAAAAAATCCAGAAAATCACATTGTAGGATTTTTAATGAATTTATTGGTAAATTATGGTGGAAAATAAGTATTTGGTCAATAACAAAAGTTCATCTCAATACTTTGTTATATACCCTTTGTTGGCAATGACAGAGGTCAAACGTTTTCTGTAAGTCTTCACAAGGTTTTCACACACTGTTGCTGGTATTTTGGCCCATTCCTCCATGCAGATCTCCTATAGACCAGTGATGTTTTGGGGCTGTCGCTGGGCAACACGTACTTTCAACTCCCTCCAAAGATTTTCTATGGGGTTGAGATCTGGAGACTGGCTAGGCCACTCCAGGACCTTGAAATGCTTCTTACGAAGCCACTCCTTCGTTGCCCGGGCGGTGTGTTTGGGATCATTGTCATGCTGAAAGACCCAGCCACGTTTCATCTTCAGTGCCCTTGCTGATGGAAGGAGGTTTTCACTCAAAATCTCACGATACATGGCCCCATTCATTCTTTCTTTTATACGGATCAGTTGTCCTGGTCCCTTTGCAGAAAAACAGCCCCAAAGCATGATGTTTCCACCCCCATGCTTCACAGTAGGTATGGTGTTCTTTGGATGCAACTCAGCATTCTTTCTCCTCCAAACACGACTAGTTAAGTTTTCACCAAAAAGTTCTATTTTGGTTTCATCTGACCATATGACATTCTCCCAGTCCTCTTCTGGATCATCCAAATGCTCTCTAGCAAACCTCAGACAGGCCTGGACATGTACTGGCTTAAGCAGGGGGACACGTCTGGCACTGCAGGATTTGAGTCCCTGGCGGCGTAGTGTGTTACTGATGGTAGCCTTTGTTACTTTGGTCCCAGCTCTCTGCAGGTCATTCACTAGGTCTAGGGGTGAGATCTTGCATTGGCGCCTCGGATCAGTGGTCTTGTATGTCTTCCATTTTCTTATAATTGCTCCCACAGTTGATTTCTTCACATCAAGCTGCTTACCTATTGCAGATTCAGTCTTCCCAGCCTGGTGCAGGTCTACATTTTGTTTCAGGTGTCCTTTGACATCTCTTTGGTCTTGGCCATAGTGGAGTTTGGAGTGTGACCGTTTGAGGTTGTGGACAGGTGTCTTTTATACTGATAACAAATTCAAACAGATGCCATTAATACAGGTAACGAGTAGAGGACAGAGGAGCCTCTTAAAGAAGAAGTTACAGGTCTGTGAGAGCCAGAAATCTTGCTTGTTTGTAGGTGACCAAATACTTATTTTACCGAGGAATTAACCGCACGTGCCCGCTCGCGGTATGAAGCGCGTGTCCGCGCTATTCTCGGACACGCACTCTACAATCACTGGTGATAGACGGCTTTTTGTACACGCTCCGAAACGGACATAAAAATATCACCCTCTCTCTGTAGTCTACCGTTAGCTAGCTACCGTTAATGTAGGCTACTTTTGGGCTCACCAAAACGGACGTAAAAGCATATTAACCATTCATTGACTGTACGTGATCGCTAGTAAACATATTACACTTGCTCTGCTAATCTATCTATCGTTCAGGACCAGACCCTGTAGCCTGGTGGTGGGGGTCTGCCCTTTCTAACTCCTCCCTGTGTGTCCAGGCCTCTTAGACACCATCTGAGAGGTTTCTCCTGTGCAGAATATGCCATAAGTCAGGAGAGGTGTCTATGTTGCCAGAGAAGCAAATATGGTCTTTTTTCTGCAAAAGAACTGCTAAAGTTTGAAGATGGTTGGCATACCAACTTATTTAGTTGTTACTTGTTAATAGTGTAACTGTTATTTGTTAAATTATTGTAGTTGTGTGTTAGGTGACTTAGGTGTACTTATTATATATTTAAGTACTATAAAATGTTAATATATTGTTCAATTTAAATCATTTTCAATTTAAAAAAAAAATCCATAAAAAAGCCTATCTTTGATGTCATTTTTCAGTTTCAAGAATCGGTTTAGGAATCGGTTAGGAATCAGAATTGTTTTAAAAGTACCGGTTCGGCATCGGAATCGTAAAAATCCAAACGGTACCCAACCCTAATCGGCCGTTATAAATGTCGATACCGATAGTTTGGAAAATGCCTAATATCAGCCGAAAATATCAGCCCGCCGATGATATCGGTCGGGCTCTAATGTACATTTACACTGGAGTCCGAATGATTTACTTGAGGAGTGGCATTTATCTAGTGCTGAAGGCACAGTGTGAAACATATGCATGGTAACAGTCATAGTGACATTTAATAAGCACATGAATCTTTCTGATTTCATTTTTATGAGTTATAAAAATGAAACACAAGACAAAGACCTGAGTGAGTTGAGTCACCATTTGACAGTGTGTTATCTTATTAGATAGGGGTGGCGCTACACTGATTTAACGCACGGGGCTCAGGGTTATACTCAGTGTATAACAATGTCTTCTGTGGTCCTTGAGGAGCTTCACAAAGTTTGAATAGTAACCCTGATAACATCATCAGGGTTATCACTGATGGGGCTTGTCATGTTTTGCTTTTTTATTTTTTTGGCTTTTATGGGCTTTAATTGACAGGACAGCTTGAAGACAGGAAAGGGGAGAGCGAGGGGGGGGGGGGGGACAACATGCAGCAAAGGGCCGCGGGTCGGATTCAAACCCACAGCCGCTGCCAAGGACTCAGCCTACATAGGGCGCACGCTTTACTGGGTGAGCTAGAGGTCGCCCCAATTAGTCGTATAGTCTGCCCTCTATGTTTAAGCTTTTAAGCTCCATGTAGGCTATATATAGAAACATAGAAAAAACAACAAAAGGATTGGCCGATAAGCATGACGTGGCAATCGCTGAGCTGTTGTTTCAGACCAACGTACAGCACTGTTTGTTGTCTGTCGGTGCTGAAATTGAGTGGAGGCGATCGAAAATGGCGGTGTGCGGTTTAAAAAAAAAAAAAAGGGGGGTCTTTAGGGACAACGGTGGATCTAATTTAAGAGGCTACTGAGTTGCATTGTGATACTTGTAGGATCCCAGTGTTTTTGGGACTTGACCCCAACTGTGGACCAAAGGTCAGGATATCTCAGCCTGCGCTGCTTCGATTTTGATCATTCTTTAAAAAAAAAAAAAAATCCCTCTCGTGAGTCAACAACGTAAGCGTGATACTAAATCAACTAGAGAAGCCATTAGAATGTGTACAGACAGGCAATACACGTTGCAAGCTGATGTATTTCAACACTAAATGCAAAGCTGCAGTGACTTGCCAGCATTTGGCCGTACCAGTTTTGAAACCAGAAGAGTCTGTCTCCTACTGCATCCCCTTCACTGGGAGCCTTCCTGTCTCCTGCCAGCTGCGTGTGTGTGTGTGTGTGTGTGTGTGTGTTTTCGTGGAATGTTTTGATAAAGTCGCTCCTGTAACTGGCTCTTTCATCATCAAACAAGGCGCCGTGATTGCACACTGATCACAACAAGCAGTTCATTGATACGGACAGGAGGACGAATTAATACTTAGAAAATGTCATAAAAAACATGTCCGAGCACTCGTTTACAAAAAGTAATAAAAGGCCTTTCATTAACAGGGCAGGACATTACAAAATACACCAACGCGTATGGGCTTGAGCCTTCCCCAGGGATTTTAGTTTTGTACTTTATTCCCTCCCATTAGCACCGGTGGTTTAAAAGATACCAAAAGCGCTCCTGACAATTTTTTCTTTTACGTATAAGGATTTCATTTGATTTCCTTGTTAGTTCAAAGTGACAACCTCTCTGCGTCTTTCCCATGCACCTTCAGTCCAGAGGCTGTTCGGGGTCTTTATAGTCTCATGACAACACAAGGGGAGAGAGGGAGGGAGAGAGAGGGAGGATGTGAGAGGGAGTGGGGGTTGTGGGAAAAGGTGGATGACCAGGAGAAGTGGAGGATGAGTTGGATTCACAGCTGGAGTTGGGGAGCGTCTTGAGTAGAGGAGGGCAGGGTGTGGAGGGAAGAGGTCAGGCCGAGGGGAAGCAGAGATGTGGAGATTGGTCAAAGGTCATGTTGGCCCTTGCTAGCTCCTGTTTAGCTGAGAAAGATGAAGAATAGCTGCCTTGTGAGGAGGGAACATGCCCAGTGGGAAGTGGGTAGGACAGAACAGGAGAAGAGTGGTGTCTCGGGAAGTCTTCTTGGGATACATGAGCGTGTAAGCAAGTAAAAACTCATTTTGGGAATTCATATTTCCCAAGAAGACTTCCCGAAATACAAATTGTAGGACAAAACAGAAGAAGAGGGGTGTCTTGTAGAGCTGGGCGATATGAAGAAAATGAAATATCAAGATTATTTTGACCAAATACCTCAATATTGCTATTGCGGAGATATTGCAGGGTTGA